>JARSSU010038611.1:2500-17294 GCA_029619165.1 Eurosta solidaginis
TCATGGAACTTGGGGGTGGGAGGTAGGGATGGCCTGAAGGTTTAATGTGGCCATATAAATCGTTCCCGAGATGGTCGGGCTAGCACCTTATGATGCTGTGTTACCGGAGCGTACCGGATCTGTATCCGCAAAGGACCATCACATCGATAACACTTCCCAAAGCCTTCGGGGAGTAACCTTATCGCTACAACAACAACAACAACACCATCACCAGCTCTAAGGATTGAGAAGGACGTCTCTGAATCCTATTGTGCGATTTCTTTAACCTGATGCTGCTGAATTATTCGACCAGTCGTTATTGTTCAGTATTTTATAGATCGTACAGTTTCTTGCGTAGACTCATAATATTGATATCACTGGCTGTAACGAATGAATGCACCTTAAAACCTGTCTTCTCTGGATTGGATATGAGTAAATGTGAGTCTGGCGGGGCGTGAGCACAGACAACGTACTTACTGTTGTCAGGAAATATCAACGAATTCGCACCTTGACATTCGAGAGATTTCGTTTATCTCGGAACAATAACAGCTTAGAATCAAACGGAGAATCACTATTACCAAAAGGTGCTACTTTGGGCTTGTATTCAAAATAGATGGAATGTTTATAGGAATAGCCGAGAAATGTTCAGCGAAGATGTATTGTTCTTTGCATGGTGACAGCGGAGTGTATCAAAGAGGTTTAGTGATGATATGAAGACATGACATAGTGTAATGAACAAAAGCACAAAGGCTTCGCCGTTGGTCATGTTATGATTAAGAAAGAAGACGCTTCTGCTCAGAACATACCTATACCTATCGCCACAAGCATTTGGCAAACAGAAAGCTGCCACCGACTGGCGTCAGTTATTGCCACAAATACGCTGGCGTCGCTTATTAAGCAACAAGTTCTTAAATTTTACGTATCGTTCTACAAGACGGTACACCAGATATTTTATCAAAAATTATCAAAGGTGGTATCAAAGACCCGTTTCGACCTCCGTTTTAGAACCGATGCGAAAATTTAATGTTTATTTCTATCGGAGGTCGAATCGGATCTTTTGATACCGCCATTGATATTCTCGTAAAACGTTACCAGTTTTAATTTGAAATTATATAGGTATCAATTAACGTTTATGTTCAATTTGAGCTGTCACTTGCGCCGTTTTTCCACTTTGCAGATAATTTATGAATCAAATTTTCTTGGAATTACCTGTGCTGCAGCAATTTTTGGTGGCTTCCTTTGTGTTTATCTTTTTATGTACCCACTCGCACTATATTTATACCTTTCAGTAGCCAATTATCACCATTATTTGTTCTTTTTAACTTAACTCTTCACTTAGCACTTTTACTTATCACTTTTTAATTTTTTCATAGTCTTTGTTGATTTATGTATCGCGTCACTAAAAAGCTTTCATCACTGCATATTTCTTACTGTATTTTATTCGTCAGATGGCTCGTGCACATTGCGTTGCTATACTGTAGTGTGATTTTAGGCGCAGGTGAATTCACAGTGGAGGTCGCTTATTTTTACTAATTTATGCCGATCAGTACACGAACCACTGTATGAAAATCTGGCAGCTTAATGAAGTCAGGCTCCCGCCAACAAGGTGCAAAACTTTGCTGCCATAATGTGTGACATTATTACACTAGTGGCTAGATCGGTTATTACCTACAGGGAAACACAATGAAAGGGACTTAAAAAATTACAATCACAATGAAAATATTTCGCTTATTTTTTTATTTTTTTTTGTTTGCTTATTTTTTTACCTTTTTTTTACTTTTTAGTTAATAAATAATCTAAAAATTAAAATGGGGATTTAAAATTTTGTTTTGGGATATTGATTTGCGTGAATGCAAAAAAAACTTGAATTGTTTGGTATTTCTTTCTTAATGCTAAATGGAGTATATACTCAGCTTCCATGGGATCATAAATTTCCCACTGCTCACATACATATGTTTCTACATATGGATGTGTTTTGTGGTTCTTTTGGTGGTTAACGCTCGCTCTTGCGATTTTGGCGAAATAACCAGGATGAGAGTAGGAACACCGACTACAGGCATTCATTTCCTCTAAAAGGTATTCTGCTATCTCGTCTTTGGCAGGACCCGTCTTCAGTTTTGTGTGCCTGTCTTATAGAGCAGAGGAAAAGAGGCTGTTGGCCTCGGATGATACATTTCTGAGGAATTATTTTGATTCTATGGCACCCAGATCAAGTCTCATAGACTCTATTTCTCTGACTTATAGTACTCTTAGGAGCTCCTAGATATCTCTGAAGCAGTAAACCTGTCTGTATTTTCATCGCGGAACTGTGCAAAAGATGAATGGTAGGAGGAAGTCCTAGATATGTCGAAAGGAGAGAGTATCCTCAGCGGATCATTTGGAAAACAGGCTTGGATAAGAAGATATTTTACCTACGATAAAACCCAAGACTTATACTTTTTATAATTTAATCGCCACACAGCCCAGGACTAGCAGTAAAGTCTCTAGAACTGTGTAAAACTGGAAATTGCTTGCCTTTGCATGTCTTTGTTTTGTATGTCCTCTTGAATATTCGTCGTTGGTTAGTATATTTTTTGTTTCAACAAAACAGAAACTGCTTCAGATTGGTCGATTTATGTATAGTTCATTAAGTACAGGAACAAAATAAGAATTTATTTTTAATTTTACTAATTTATTCCTAGTCAATCCGCTGAAGGAATATAAAAAACTAAAAAACACCACATTGGCATCCGACCACCTGCCTATACTTATTTCGCTCGAGCGCACCGCCGACTTCATCGTCACAGAAAAACGCACTTTCATAAACTTTAAAAAAGGAAAGTGGGACGAATACAAATCCTTTACAGACTACCGCTTTGCTGCCCTCCCTATCCCGACTCATGCTCGCCAAGGGAGCGTGCTTTCCGCAAGGTCATTGAATCCGCCTCGGCTCGCTTCATTCCCGCCGGTAGAATTCCCGAAATTCGGCCTCACTTTCCGGCGGAGGCCGCAAATTTAGCGACAGAACGTGACCTTATAAGACAGCTCGATCCCGGCGACCACCAAATAAGGGATATAAACCAACGCATCAGATTGCTTGTGGATGAACACAAGCGGGCGAAATGGGAGGAGCACCTAAGCGGTTGTAACCTCTCTGCAGGTGTAGGTAACTTTGGGCCACCGTAAAGTCCCTATCGAATCCGTCCAAGCACAATGACAAAATTTTCCATCGCCTTTGGCGATAAAGTGCTGTCGGATGCGAAAAAACGCGCGAGCGCTTTCTGCCGACAATATATAATGCATTCTACGGTCGAAAAAGATAGACGGAGGGCCAACAGACACGCACATAAACATAAATTCAGCGCGTCACCAATTACCATCACCGCCAAAGAGGTGAGGATGCCATCGGTCATGCTAAGCCATCCAAAGCAGTGGGCCCAGACGGCATAGCCATGCCGATGCTTAAAAGCCTAGGGAAATAGGGTTTCAAATATTTAGCGCATGTCTTCAACCTGTCTCTTTCCACCTTTGTCATACCCGAGAAATGGAAAATGGCCAAGGTGGTCCCGCTACTAAAGCCTGGGAAACCAGCTAACGTAGGTGAGTCATATCGTCCGATATCTCTCCTATCGCCAGTGGCCAAGACGTTGAAGCCATTTTGCTCCCTATTTCCAAGCACATTTGCAGCTAGCCTCTCATCAGAATGGCTTCAGAAAACTCCATAGCACCACCACCGCGCTAAATGCCATCGGCACCCAGATAAATTGCGGTTTAAATAAAAACCCCCACCATATAACAGTACTCGTTGCGCTAGACCTATCAAAAGCGTTTAATACGGTCAACCATGGCACGTTACTGCAAGACCTGGAAGGGTCTACCCTTCCCCCATGTCTTAAAAAGTGGACCGCAAATTATCTGGGTGGTCGGCAGGCATCGGTGCAATTTAGAAATGAAACATCAAAACCAAGAAGAATTAAACAAGGGGTGCCACAGGGTCGTGTCCTATCTCCACTTTTGTTTAATTTCTAAATATCTAAGCTACCTTCGCCACCTGAAGGAGTTACTATCGTTTCCTATGCCGATGACTGCACAATAATGGCCACAGGCCCAGGCCCACAGATCGATGAGCTCTGCAACAGAATAAACGGCTACCTCCCTGATTTCTCCAGTTTTTTCGCCTCGCGAAACCTGGCATTATCACCGACTAAATCCTCTGCGACCTTATTTACAACATGGAGTCCCAAATGTCAACAATTTTGAACATCCACGCGTGGATGGCGCTACGCCACCGACTGTCCTACACCCCAAAATCTTGTGTGTGACGTTTGATCAGGATCTACATTTTGGTGAGCATGCAGCCGCAATTGTACCGGAAAATCCAGAGCCGTAATAAAATCCTCAAATCCCTTGCTGGCAGTACTTGGGGAAAAGACAAAGAAACGCTCATTACCACATACAAAGCAATTGGCCAGCCGATTGCATGCTACGCGTCCCCTATACGGTCGCCAAACCTAAAAACAGCTCTCAGAACCGCTACGGGCTGTCTTCTTATGCCCCTATAACACCATCTACATAATGAGGCGATAATACTCCCCATCAGGGAGAGAAATGAGATGCTAACCAAACAGTTCCTGTTGAATACCCAGAAACCTGGGCATCCCAACAGACATCTGATTGATGAGCCAACACCGCCCAGGGGCTCAAGGAGTCATCTCCGTAAGCATTATGAGGAAATACGGCACCTGAGAACTCAACTCAGCGTATGAAGCCAAAAAACACAAGCAGTCCTCAGTGAACTCCACAAACAGGCATCGGACCTTTATGCCAGGAATTGCCCGGTGAATTCAGCACTCAAAGAACAGTACCCAAAACTTGCGGAAGAGGAACGCATACTCCCCAGGGAAACGCGAGTCACTCTAGCTCAACTTCGTTCTGGATACTGTAACAGGTTAATCTCTTACCTATCCAGAATCAACCCCGACATACAAAATGTATGCCCCGCTTGCAATATGTCCCCACATGACACCAACCATCTCTTTAATTGTAATGTGGAACCAACGCCTCTAACACCCCTCTCATTATGTTCCACCCCTGTTGAAACAGCAAGTTTCCTTGAACTCCCGTTAGAGGATATTGATGACAATTAGTGATCGGTCGCACCTATTGGATGGGGCGAAGCACTGCTACAACAACAACATGTCATGCTTAAAAGTATGCAATAAAAAAAAGTAGTACACTTTTAGTGTGAACGTATTACAGCTTTCATGAAAAGTAGTACACTTTTAAGTGAACGTATTGCAGTTTTCATGTGACGTTACCGTATCTTCATCAAATGCAAGGTTTAATTTCCATGGCAGATAAGAAATGAAAATCGTTAAAGTTGACTCTAAAGTGAGGAATAGTTTATCTGCCCGATGTTAATTGAGCTTTATATGGTGGATGAGAAAAGGGTCCTTAGTTTAATAATCTATTTGGCAGGGAAATATGTTTACCTCATTCAAAAATTGGTATATTTTGGGCTTTGAGAGTAGAATTGTTGGAATTCAAAATTTAGCTGAAAATTTGGTAGAAAAGTAGTTAAGTCCGTGCCTGAATGTCATCCCCGTCGCAAAAGTCCCAAGCCAGATAAATAATTTTGCATGTAAATGCAACAACAATGATTTGAGCCAGATAAATCCAGATAGAAGTCTGGTACAATTCGTGAGCCAGAAATTTGTTCGTATGGTATGTGTTAAATGGAAAACAGTGCAGCATTTGCCTATCATAACTCATATGCCCAAAAATATCACGACTCCTAGTTCTCAAGTCTCGCAATTATCCAGTCCGTAGAAGCTAGAGAAAACTCACTTGATGATGGCTGGTATGAAAGTTGCGAGCAAAATAATAGTAGTCTCTTAAGTGAGATACTATCTACCTACCTCTGTAGTGATATTATTTTTGAGTTTTAAAGAATTTTATTTTATTTTTGCATGAGTTTCGAAAGAGATCTTGAAGCCACAACAGGTTTAAAAGGTTGGCGCAAGGGTTCAGATATGGCAGAACATTCTAAACACATGTTTATCGATGGAATCAATTAACAGACAGTGTTGGGTCTGCCGTTTACTGTTTTGATCGAGAAATAAATGGATTGTACAGCCAGCTACTGTAGTGTCTTTCAGGGATTTATTCTAGCCGTTGAGGAAGCGCGCTTTAACTGCAGTCGAGTCAATATGTGTATTGCGATTAAGACCATAATCTCACACAGCACTTCATCAAACGGTATGCTGGAATCCAAATAAGAATTAAAGAGGTGTCGGCAGCGGATTAGCGTGTTAGAATATATCCGCGGTAGGTATGCCTGTCGTAAGAGGCGACTAAAATACCAGATTCAAGGGGTTGTGTAGCGCAACCCTTTCAGGGTGCCTGCGCTATATATAGCTTCTCCAAACCCATTTGTTAACCTCACCTATCCGTGGCGAATCCTGTTTCAGTAACAGCCGAGGCTCTGGCGACCACGAACTCCTCATGGATATAGGGGTGGAAGGGCGGGATGGCTTAGAAGGTCGCATGTGGTCATAACAAATCGTTCCCGAGATGGTCGGGCTTGGTACCGGAAACGTACCTGATCTGCATCCGGCAAGGGCCATCAATTTCGATAACACTCCCCAAGGCCTACGGGGAGTGTTCTTATCACTACAACAACAACAAAAACAGGTGTCGGTCAGGCTGTACCTAACATCTAAGAAGGGTTCCCGCTCATAAAGGGATAACAAGTAACGAAAGTCCGATGAGTTGACAAAGGAAGGTGCACAACTCAATGAACCAAAGGCAGATTTCCCAATCTTACTTACTTACTTAATTGGCGCTTAACCGTCTAAACGGTTATGGCCGTCCAACAAGGCGCGCCAATCGCTCCTTCGCTCCGCCAACCGGCGCCAATTGGTCACACCAAGGGAGTTTAAATCGTTTTCCACCTGGTCCTTCCAACGCAGTGGGGGCCGCCCTCTACCTCTGCTTCCACAGGCGGGTTCCGATAGAAACACTTTCTTGGCCGGAGCATCATCTTTCATTCGCATAACATGACCTAGCCAGCGCAGCCGCTGCGTTTTAATTCGCTGGACTATGTTGATGTCTGCGTATAGCTCGTACAGATCATCATTAAATCTTCTTCGGTACTCGCCATCGCCAACGCGTAGAGGTCCATACATATTTCGAAGAACTTTTCTCTCGAACACTCCCAAAGCCGCTTCATCTGCTGTTGTCATGGTCCATGCCTCTGCCCCATATAGCAGGACGGGTACGATAAGTGACTTGTAGAGTATGATTTTCGTTCGCCGAGAGAGGACTTTACTTTTCAATTGCCTACCTAGTCCAAAGTAGCATTTATTGGCAAGATTGATTCTTCGCTGGATTTCAGTGCTGATGTTGTTGCTAGTGTTGGTGCTGGTTCCCAAATAAACGAAGTCTTTTACTATTTCGAAATTATGGCTGCCAACAGTAGCGTGGTTGCCAAGGCGCGTATGCGCTGACTCTTTGCTCGATGACAGCAGGTACTTCGTTTTGTCCTAATTCACCATCAAACCCATCTTTACCGCTCCTTTTTTCAGTTTGGAGTAAGCAGAACTAACAGCACGGGTGTTTAGGCCGATGATATCAATGTCATCAGCATATGCCAATCTGCTTGGGATAAATTAAACAGGAGGCAGGAGTTACATATTATCCATGAAGCTAGAAAGGCGTAGATTTATATATAGAAACGAAAAGCTATAGCAAAATGTCTATACCAATGTGTAAATCCTACCGATATTAGAACTTAACAAGTAAGGAAGGCTAAGTTCGGGTGTAACCGAACATTACATACGCAGCTGAGAGCTTTGGAGACAAAATAAGGGCAAATCACCATTTAGCAAAATGGACCTAGGGTAACCCTGGAATGTGTTTGTATGACATGGGTTTCAAATGGAACGTATTAAAGAGTATTTTAAAAGGGAGTCGGCCATAGTTCTAAAGGTGGACCAGGGGTGACTCTATAATGTGTTTGTACGATATGGGTATCAAATTAAAGGTATTAATGAGGGTTTTAAAAGGAAGTGGCCCTTATTGTATATGTGAAGGCGTTTTCGAGATATCGACCAAAATGTGGAACAGGGTGACCCAGAACATCATTTGTCGGGTACCGATAATTTATTTATATATGTAATACCACGAACAGTATTCCTGCCAAGATTCCAAGGGCTTTTGATTGCGCCCTGCAGAACTTTTTCATTTTTTTCTACTTAATATGGTAGGTGTCACACCCATTTTACAAAGTTTTTTCTAAAGTTATTTTTTGCGTCAATAAACCAATCAAATTACCATGTTTCATCCCTTTTTTCATATTTGGTATAGAATTATGGCATTTTTTTCATTTTTCGTAATTTTCGATTTCGAAAAAGTGGGCGCGGTTATAGTCGGAATTCGGCCATTTTTGTACCAAGATAAAGTGAGTTCAGATAAGTACGCGAACTGAGTTTAGTAAAGATATATCGGTTTTTGCTCAAGTTATCGTGTTAACGGCCGAGCGGAAGGACCGACGGTCGACTCTGTATAAAAACTGGGCGTGGCTTCAACCGATTTTCACAGAAAACAGTTATCGTCATAGAATCTATGTTCCTACCAAATTTCACAAGGATTGGAAAATTTTTGTTCGACTTATGGCATTAAAAGTATTCTAGACAAACTAAATGAAAAAGGGCGGAACCACGCCCATTTTGAAATTTTCTTCTATTTTTGTATTTTGTTGCACCATATCATTACTGGAGTTGAATGTTGACATAATTTACTTAGATACAGTAAAGATATTAAATTTTTTGTTAAAATTTGACTTTTAAACAAATTTTTTTTTAAAGTGGGCGTGTTCTTCATCCGATTTTTCTAATTTTTATTTAGCACATATGTATAGTAGTAACGTTCCTGCCAAATTTCATCATGATATCTTCAATGACTGCCAAATTACAGCTTGCAAAACTTTTAAATTACCTTCTTTTAAAAGTGGGCGGTGCCACGCCCATTGTCCAAAATTTTACTAATTTTCTATTCTGCGTCATAAGTTCAACTCACCTACCAAGTTTCATCGCTTTATCCGTCTTTGGCAATGAATTATCGCATTTTTTCGGTTTTTTCGAAATTTTCGATATCGAAAAAGTGGGCGTGGTTATAGTCCGATATTGTTCATTTTAAATAGCGATCTGAGATGAGTGCCCAGGAACCTACATACCAAATTTCAGCAAGATACCTCAAAATTTACTCAAGTTATCGTGTTAACGGACGGACGGACGGACGGACGGACATGGCTCAATCAAATTTTTTTTCGATACTGATGATTTTGATATATGGAAGTCTATATCTATCTCGATTCCTTTATGCCTGTACAACCAACCGTTATCCAATCAAAGTTAATATACTCTGTGAGCTCTGCTCAACTGAGTATAAAAATATCATCTCTAGAGAATGAATGGCATACTAATTGGACATTGCTGTAACATGCTTTTAAGTAAGGCCTCGTCAGTAACAGTAGATAAATGCTTAACAGGAGTACCTGTCTCTGTAGACCTACCTCCGGTGTCAAACACAGATCAATGTCCGTTGATCTTCGGCCCAACAAGTTGGTACCAATCGGTGAGCTGGGTGTTCAAGTCCACCAGCCTTGGTTTGGCCGAGGAGGACTATCCACCCTCCTCTTCCATTTTCGGGTAATGGCACCCGGTTGCACGGCAACTCCACCGCGAGTTCCGTGCTTGTCTCAATATCCCTCTTTCATTGATTTTATAATCTCGAGTATCTAATTGACAAGTCAATCAGATCGAGATTTGTGTTTTGTCGCAATTTAGGAATGTGACCAACCTTTTCTGTCCTGCAGTGTTACAACAATGTAAACACATTGTAAACGATGAAGCTGATTTTGCTCAGACATTGCTTGAAGGCGGCACCTCCCTCCAACGCTATGCACCACATGTTATGATCAAAAACGCCTGTTCGCCGTGAACCAACCACCGATGCAATCTATCAGCGCAAGTGTCTTTCCTTAATGAATAGCTACTTAAATGTTCCATAGAGTGAGAGCGTCATATAATTCCTTGTGAATAAAACTATCTGTTGTTTGGTCAACAGACAGTGATGCTCACAAGTACTTACGACACAAACACTCACAAGATACATCTTCACTAATCATGGTACTAAACCACTTGCGCAACAAGACACATCTCGCTAGCCACAGGTACTTGTGCGTTTAAGATCATGTTGCAACTGAACCCAGCTAAACGTTCTATTCAGTTTTATGCAACTTTGTTCTGCATTATTTGCTACTTTATATATTCCCACATTCCTCGTTATTTGCTACTGTGGTATACAACTTCTAATAACTCGCTTCGTTGTATAATCTTCCTCATTATTCTTCAATTACGCTCCGTTTTATTCCACAATTTAGGGCTGTGGCCAACCTTTTCAACCATAAACTTGTGTTGGGGGGCTTTCCCGCCTCAGCATATCTTTGCAACAGCAGCTCGCCACACTGCTGTGATTTAACAACGTTAAATCTGCCACATTTTTGGATGTGGCCATCTATTCTGCGAACGCCTCCTATTCGCTACGTAGTCTAAAGCAGCCTCAAACATCTCAAAAGACGAGATGAGCACCGGCCCACTCGTACAATTATCGATTGTTTTTCAGCTGGCGATAGACATACGTTTCTTCACCATCTTTCACCGTTTTTCACCATCTTTCCCCGGTTGCCACAATTATGGGATGTGACCAACTCTTTCATCTGCCCCTGAGGGTCAGTTTCTCAATGAAATTGGGTATCTGTGACAAGCAAGAGACCGAATTCCCTTGGGTCTTGGGTCCCCAAAGGAAAACAAGTCTACTTAGGGCTGTCATAAAGTGAACTCTTATTTGAAACCACAGCCACCGCGATGCTCCCACAAGGGGGCCATCCCAGGACAGGAGGTGAGACCTGAGTACAAAGCATCGTTCGGTGCAGTGCATCAGGTCACACTGGCTTCTCCTGCTCCTGCGGTAGCATTATTTATAAAGACCTTGCCTAGGATCCCACAGGGTGATACCCGCGTCCACCCTGCTACTTTTCGAGTAAAATCACCTTACTCATGGATTGGGTACTCATGGTATTATGGTCGCCTTTTACGACCGGTATACCTACCGTGGGCATATTTTAACCCCTAACCGACAGGGGGAAGTAACAGTAGATGTAGGAAGTCCGAGCTGCAGCAATTGAGCACGTTCTGTTTTCCTGTCCAGCGCTTGCGAGGTCAAAGCTTCGCCTACTTGGGGCGCCAGAGTTGTCAGATTTCGAGGCAGCAATTAATCTAGTTCCCAGAAAATTTAAAGTATTTACCAAAAGAACAGAGTTATCATATAACATAAATGCTGGCACCTAATTGGGGTATTCCTGATTAGTCGTCAAACAAATTCTGATAAAACCACGGACACATTCATTCTATGTGAGGTGGGTCGGGTCGATTTGTATGGACGAAAGTTCACAGATATCGCGCCATCGATTTGGGTATGCGTAGTGGAACTTTTTTTTCCTGAGCCCAAATCCTATCGAAAAATCGATGGCGCGATATCGGTTAATAAATCGACCCAGTCTAATGTATATACGTACATATATAATGCTAACAAAAATTAGTTTTACGCATCATCCTATCTCGACTTAGGCGATTATGACTTGTGACCACATAATTTTAACCCGGTATTTCGAAAATTAGTGGATGGTTTGCTTGCTTAGTGTAACTGACAGATTCTTTCCTTGAAATACATTTTGCTTGCGACGCATCAATATAATTGCGTTGTCAGCATTGATTTGTATTAATTTAAAATAATGATGAACATCAGCGTAACATCGACGTTTAATTTGCATGAAATTCTTATATTAACATGAAAAAAAAATGTAACAGCAAAAAAAGAAAAGAAAATGAAATTTAAGAGGAAATATACTGTCATATTCGAAGTCGATGAAGCGATCGATGTGTACACATATATACCCGCTATAGCGCTTTGGTCTCATATTGACACGATCAACTGTTGGATCAAAAAGCAAACAAGTAAGGAAGGTTAAGTTCGGGTGTAACCGAACATTACATACTCAGTTGAGAGCTATGGTGACAACATAGGGGAAAATAACCATGTAGGAAAATGGACCGAGGGTAACCCTGGAATGTGTTTGTATGACATGTGTATCAAATGAAAGGTATTAAAGAGTATTTTATGAGGGAGTGGGCCATAGTTCTATAGGTGGACGCCATTTAGGGATATTGCCATAAAGGTATCTCAGGGTTGACTCTAGAATTTATTTGTACGATATGGGTATCAAATGAAAGGTGTTACTGAGCATTTTAAGAGGGAGTGGGCCTTAGGTCTATCGGTGGACGCCTTTTCGAGATATCGCCATTAAGGTGGACCAGGTGTGACTCTAGAATGTGTTTGTACAATATGGGTATCAAAAGAAAGGTGTTAATGGGTATTTTAAAAGGGCGTGGGGCTTAGTTCTATAGGTGGACGCCTTTTCGAGATATCGCCATAAAGGTGGACCAGGGGTGACTCTAGAATGTGTTTGTACGATATGGGTATCAAATTAAAGGTATTAATCAGGGTTTTAAAAGGGAGTGGTGGTAGTTGTATATGTGAAGGCGTTTTCCAGATATCGACCAAAATGTGGACCAGGGGTCAGATTTCTCATCATCTGTTGGATACCGCTAATTTATTTATATATATAATACCAAGAACAGTATTCCTGCCAAGATTTCAAGGGTTTTTTATTTCGCCCTGCAGAACTTTTTCATTTCATTCTAGTAGGTGTCACACCCATTTTACAAAGTTTTTTTCTAAAGTTATATTTTGCGTTAATAAACCAATCCAATTACCATGTTTCATCCCTTTTTTCGTATTTGGTATAAAATTATGGCATTTTTTTCGTTTTTGGTAATTTTCGATATCGAAAAAGTGGGCATGGTCATAGTCGGATTTCGGCCATTTTTTATACCAATACAAAGTGAGTTCAGATAAGTACGTGAACTGAGTTTAGTAAAGATATATCGATTTTTGCTCAAGTTATCGTGTTAGAGGCCGAGCGGAAGGACAGACGGTCAACTGTGTATAAAAACTGGGCGTGGCTTCAACCGATTTCGCCCTGTTTCACAGAAATAAGTTATCGTCCCAGAATCTAAGCCCATACCAAATTTCACAAGGATTGGTAAATGTTTGTTCGACTTATGGCATTAAAAGTATCCTAGACAAATTAAATGAAAAAGGGCGGAGCCACGCCCATTTTGAAATTTTCTTTTATTTTTGCTCTTTGTTGCACCATATCATTACTGGAGTTGAATGTTGACATAATTTACTTATATACTGTAAAGATATTAAATTTTTTGTTAAAATTTGACTTAAAAAAATTTTTTTTTAAAGTGGGCGTGGTCCTTCTCCGATTCTGCTAATTTTTATTAAGCATACAATAGTAATAGGAGTAACGTTCCTGCCAAATTTTATCATGATATCTTCAACGACTTCCAAATTACAGCTTGGAAAGTTTTAAATTACCTTCTTTTAAAAGTGGGCGGTGCCACGCCCACTGTCCAAACTTTTACTAATTTTCTATTCTGCGTCATAATTTCAACTGACCTACCAAGTTTCATCGCTTTATCCGTCTTTGGTAATGAATTATCGCACTTTTTCGTTTTTCGAATTTTCGATATCGAAAAAGTGGGCGTGTTTATAGTCCGATATCGTTCATTTTAAATAGCGATCTGAGATGAGTGCTCAGGAACCTACGTACCAAATTTGATCAAGATACCTCAGAAATTTACTCAAGTTATCGTGTTAACGGACGGACGGACGGACATGGCTCAATCAAATTTTTTTTCGATCCTGATGATTTTCATATATGGAGGTCTATATCTATCTCGATGCCTTTATACCTGTACAACCAACCGTTATCCAATCAAAGTTAATATACTCTGTGAGCTCTGCTCAACTGAGTATAAAAATAGTGGGCGATGCGGGGGGATTGACTTATTCGACCATCCCTTTGCTAGGTATTCGGGAAATATGTATTTAATATATGTATGTATGTATAAAGAATTTGATTTGCATTCTCTTGTGTCATATTAATGTTCGATCATTCGTTTTGCCTTGCGACTATTGCGGCAAGGCATGAAAAATTAATGATGAAACTGAAGCTAATTTGTCATTTCCGTAAAATCGGTCACAACATGCCTGGCAGTGATGTTGCCATAAAATTTGTGCAGCTAATACGTTTTTTTTTAGTATTGGTGTAATGATATGCCGTTGACGTTAGTAGGTCAGCGAGTGTTCGGTTTTACTTGAGCAACTGCCAACGTAGTCATGATGCACCAAAGCACACGAGTCAATGAAATGTTTGACCAACGCCCAAGGATAGCTAAACTTGGTCTCAACTGATGATATGAGTAAATACAACATCAATTTGGTGCTGTTGGAGGCCTATTAAACACCTCTTCCCTTCAATGGTTCATGGCATTTGCAATGCAACTCCACATTTGAGTTAACTCTTCCGCATTCGAATATCAACCGCAGCCAACACGATGCTCCCGAAAGACTTATCCAATTGAGCAGAAATGTAACAAGCTTCTAGGCTTGCCTATTTTTCGTGTTTACCAGCTTCAAAGTCTTTTGAGGGACTTTAGCAGCTGAAGCTGCTGCTGATTGAGAGTACACCTACTTCCGAACCGGCGTCCTCGTGAACCCCTAGTATACACACACATAAACCCCCTTGATCGCGATGAGTCATCCGCCGTCTTTTCTGTATAAACAGCTCCGAAGCATACCT
>JARSSU010038613.1:0-14516 GCA_029619165.1 Eurosta solidaginis
AACCGCCCTCTTCGTCAATAGTGTCAAAAATTGATTGCCATTGTGATTGCGGGTGTGTGTTGGAGCCGTTTGATGACGCTTCATCTAATTCATTCATACAAGTGCGACACAGGCAATCGATAAACTGTCCACGTGCTACATTCATTTGAGCTGAATTAAAAGTAACATTCATTTTTGGAAATTTTACACGAATAATGCAATACAGATTAGGAATAGCCACAAAAACTTATTTAAACTTTCATAGATACAAATAGGTGTTTTTGTTTACAGGTAACTATCGATGATGATCAGAAATTAACGATAGTTTTACATTATCGCAAATATCGATGTTCCGGAGTTCAACGTCTTTTTTTAAAATAGATCACGTATATATTTTAAGAGCCCATTAGTGATACTTAAGCCCCTATTACTGATACTTAGCATAGCCTTGAGTTGACTTGGCGTAAACTTGGCAACTTAGCCACGCTTATACTCCACTTGGCGCCCATACAATCTGGCTTCATTATCAGCGTTGAAATTTATTTTTAAATAAATGTCAATATGTGTGACAAAATTTCAAAATGAAATGGAAACAAACAAATGGCATTTCAAAATGTAAACGTCACTTAGAAAATCAAAATTCAACAGACTTCTAAGTGAAGTTAAGTGTTGTTAAGTTTTGCGTAATCAGTGACATGCAATGTTCATTTGACAGACTGTAAGTGACAGTTCTCAAGCCAAGTCAAGTCTATGCTAAGTATCAGTAATGGGCTTTATAGCATAGACTTGACTTGACTCGAGAACTGTCACTTACAGTTCTGTTAAATGAACATTTCATGTTACTGATTACTCAAAACTTAGCAACACTTAACTTGACTTAGAAGTCTGTTGAATTTTGGTTTTCTATGTAAGTTCTAAGTGACGTTTACATTTTGAGATGCCATTTGTTTGTTTCTATTTCATTTCGACATTTTGTCATACAAATTGACAGTTATTGATTATGATGCCAGATTCTATGCGCTAAGTGGAGTATAATCGTGGCTAAGTTGCCAAGTTTACGCTAAGTTAAGTCAAGTCTATGCTTAGTATCAGTAATGGGCCCTTGAGAATGTAAACAAAATCTATCAACTGCATTCTAGAGGTTGATAAGCGCAATTCATAGCTTCAGCTGTCAACCTGACCTACGCGAAGCGATTACTGCTACGAATCTGCATGTATCATACGCATATTTCGCAAGCGAGGCTCTGGCGACCCCAAGTTCCTCACAGGAACCAGGGCGTGGGGCGGGATGGCCTAGAAGGTTCAATGTTGTCAGATTAAATCCCGCGATGGTCGGGCTAGTACCTCTGTAGCTTACGTTTTTTGTTTACGTTATTCATCAAGTGCATGACAGCAGCTATCAAATTACTGAGTATAAATATCCACTCAACGTATTTATTCGGCTTTCTGACATTTCAAAATGTTGGTTCTGAATAAAATGTTTCCTCTTAATTTGATGGTGAAGTGTGAAAAATTAATTCAACTCTCCATTCAGACAACAAATTTTCTATCACACATCTGCCCAGAAACATGTTTGCAACGTATCAACAAATATAATAGTCGCTGAAAACGACCATTGATTTCTATAAGGTTGGTTGGATCATCGGCTGCTTAATATAGATATGGTAAGTTTGACTGGGTTTTAAAGCCATGACAAAGGTAACGTATCCAAATCTGTATAACACAGCTGATGTTGTTGTCGTTGTGTTCACAGTGCTGATCCAATCAACCTTATGGAAAGCAATGTAGTTAGTTAATGGTGCCATACTATAACGGTAAGATTTGCAATCCATGGTTTGACGCCAGTATTAAGCGTCTAATTCACTTGCGTAATCTAGCTTACTCTCGGTGGAAAAGATACTGAACTGTAGAAATGCACATGCGCTTCAAAGCTGCACGACTCACTGCCAATAAAGCCATAAGAACGGCTAAAGTACATTTCTACGAAAATAAGTTCAGCACCGCTTTAAATTAAAAAGAAACTTGGAATACGATCAAGAAAATTGGAGTTGGCAAATCCAAAGCCGATCTCTCTGTCCTCCCTGATGTAGATTTTAACGATATCAATGATAGTTTTTTAAAGTTACCTCCCTCGGCTGCTAAAGTATGTACTGACAACTACTGTGATCGTGTAAATGTTGATGCAAGTCCCCTCGAGTTTGTTCGTGTCGATGACTGTGTTGTTGTGACGGAATTTGTGCAAACTTCGTGAAAATTATTTACCCGTGATACTGCCCCATATAACCTATTTATTAAACTCTATCCTAACCACCTCTGTCCTTCCAAAATGTTGGAAACCTGTTAAAGGTATCCCTATTCCAAAACAAAACAAAGAGTACAGGCCGATAGCCATTCTGCCTTTTCTTTCGAAGGTCGTTGAGCGCATCCTACATGGGCAGATCGCCACATATGTGCATGTAAATAACTTTTAACGGACCATCAGTCTGGTTTCAGACCAAATAGAAGCTGTACTACGGCACTTATTTCTGTGGTAGAAGATATACGGGAGCGCATATATGATAACTTTACGGGTTTTCTAACCCTTCTTGACCACTCCAAAGCCTTTGACTCTGTTGACCATACCCTACTATATAAAAAAACTGGAAAACATGTTTAATTTTTCCAGTCATGCGACCAACCTAATCAGATCTTATCTAGACGACAGAACGCAGGCAGTATGTGTAGATAATAGAAATTCAAACTTGTTAGACGTTTCGCGAGGTGTACCCCAAGGGTCAATCCTTGGTCCTTTGTTGTTTGTATTGTACATTAATGACCTGCCTCGTGTCCCTAAGTATTGTGACGCCCACATCTATGCTGAAGATGTTCAATTGTCAATTGTATACGGGCTGTCCTGTCGATTGTATGAGTTTATGTATAAGTAACTTGAATCATGATCTTAGTTAAATAGGTGTATGGCTTCCATGAACGGTTTATGTCTAAATCCTAGAAAGTGGAAGTGCATTGTCATCCGTAGAAAGCCGTTAGCTAGCAAATGGCTTAGACAATATTATGTGTGAAAATTCTGTTATAGAATATGTTGACACGGCAAGAAATTTTGGCATAGTTTTTTAACAAACCATTATCCTGGAGGGGACCATATCTTTAGTACCGTAGGAAAAGTGTACGGTATGCTCCGTACACTGTGGTTGACACAGTATTTCACTCCACTACATATTCGACTACTTTTATCCAAAGCGTACTTAATACCTACGGTCTCCACGGCTGTGAGATTTTTTCTAACTGTGACGCTGTGAGTAAAAAGAAGCTTAATGTTGCGTACAATAACATTGCTAGATACGTTTACGGGCTGAATAGACTTGATCACGTTTCCTGTTATTCTGCAAAGTTGCTAGACATTTCTTTTGACAACCTTTTAAAGGTTAGAACATTTATTACCTTACATAAGATAATCTACACGAAGGGGCCTTATTACCTATATCGAAGGCTTCAATTTCTTCATTCTACGAAGACAATGGTTCTTGCACATGTTAAACAACGTATGCTAATTTCTGAACGACAATTCTTCGTTATTTTGATCCGTCTTTGGATTTCCCTTCCAGCCAGAATAAGACAAATAAGTAATGCACTGCATTTCAAAAAGGAATTAATCTTGTTCTATAATTGACTTACCTCTCCTTCTTCAACTGACTCTCTTTACTGATCTTCTATCCGTTTTCTTGCCACCCCATATTTTCTCTAAGGATAGAACCTAAAATTTTTACTGTACAACCTACCATTGCGAAGTCCCTTTATTCATATTTCTATTCTGCGTCCCTAGGCTAAGCTCTATAAAATTGATTGTAACCATTATGTCTTAGTTTACAAATTATCTCTTGTATATCTAGTTATTGAAATATTTTTGAATTTCGCTTTGTTCTGTCACTGTTCTGACTAGCACTATTAAATAATTTTGTCAAAATGTTGTGTTAGGAAAATTTTAATAAAATACAAATACAAATACAAATACAAAAACGCCCTAGCCATAACAATACCATAACAACCAATTGGTTTTTGGTTTTCCACCCCATTACCTATAAAAATTTCATTTGGTGAATTCACCGATTTTCTGGATATTTTATATTTTGTTTTGGATACGTTTTGACTAAGTTACTATTATGTGTGGAATTTGTTCGTAGTTTTTTTTATTTTCCTCTTTCATATGACGTTTTTATATATTTTAGGTTAAGGCACCAATAACTGATGCCAATTGATACAGATAAGTAATAATATGACTATGGCGTTATGACTATGTCAACTTTGCCGGTCCCTTTAATTAGCATTCGATATGGTTTAAAGGGCCAATTAAACTTCCTTAGCCCTAATGCCATAGTCGTAACCATACCCATATCCATAAACATCTCCATTGTGATCGATTAATGGTGCCATAATCTTAAACAGTTGACATTTTCATAGAAATGAATTTTAACTCGTTCAAAGGATATTAACGAAAAACCGAAAAAAGACCCGCGGGTACCTCCGAAACCGGGGTGGTATCCATAGTATTTTTGCGCAGAACACTTTTCTGCGATGGCGGCCCTTGGCCGCCTTATAAAAAATTACCCTAGGTGGGTCCAACACCGGTTTGGAGACCAAAACTATATCCGCACAAAACACTTACGTCCACAATTTTTTTTGTACACCAACATTACAACAACCACATGAAAATCGACAGCTTCAACTGCAAATATCTCCGCACAGGGATACAATTTTATCTTCCGCCTTCGGATTATTGTTCTGGAGATTAATACGCCTTTTTACACCACTCGAGATATTTTTTGACGCGTATTAGCAGTCGACCCCTCAACTAGACTTTTAGCGGTGAGAAACCAAAAACCACCCTACAAGAAACGCTGATAGTTTTACTAATACACTCACACTTGTAATTGACAATGCTGATCCTGCGATGACGTAAATATTGATACTCAAATTTATGTAAGTTCCTTTGTTCGCTCACGCATGTCCGCATGTACCCAACGGCAGCCTATAATCATGAAAAAGGACTCAAACTGGGAAAGCTTCGGACACCTGGTACAGAACAAAAGAACATACAGCAGATACCATTATGCATGTGAGACAGATACATAATTCTCAACGGAATTTTATGTATGCGAGAACAGTTTATCCGATTTAATCATGTTGTTACTACTGACTGTCATATGACAATCAAATGATGATCACGGTTGTTTTGTTATTTTTAAATTCCGCCATTTTCAAACCGACAAAACCATACAAAAAATAAGTTTAAAAAATGAAAAAGAGAGCATTTCAAAGCTCCATTCTATCGAAAAATAATATTAAAAAATACCAAAAGCTTTCGGAATGTATAGGGCGCACTCAAAAAACTGATACGGGAAAAATAATAGTGGTCAGTGGTGATTCATTTTTAAATGTGTTTTCGCATGAGGAAAGCGCTCTTCTGTTGTTTTATTTTCTGAATTTAAATTGAACATTCTGAACTCGAATTCTTATAAAACTATTTATTTTAAACAAATAAGAAACACGTATGCTTTTATCACGTACAAAATTAAACGTAATGAAATAAAGTAAATAAAAAGCAAAAAGCATTGTTTAATTTTGGCGGAATATAAACAATGGTCATTTATGATAGTATAACAGTCAAACCTGATATCTACAGTAAACTATCATTATTTGACACTTTTTGATAGTTAGAGTGTCAGCACTGATCCAGGAAAAGGAATGAGAGTGAGCAGTATGGCTATATACTTAATCAGAAGGCCATGTTGGTGTATAAGAAGGAGACAAAAACTCACACGTACACAGTTGTTTACATCACATTTGCGCAAGTCCCCTTAAGTTTGTGATAGAAAGTTTGTATGAGGCGCCTGATCGTTAGGTTGACATTGCTGACAATCAGATGATAGTCATATGATAGTCAGTATTCTTGTAGGGAAATTGGTTGGCTATGGCATGGTTATGGCACCATTAATCGATTATATGATTTCCATAAGGTTCGATCAGCTGTTTTATCTGGTTATGGATTGGTCACCATTAAGAGCCAATTAAAATTCCTTAAAGCTAACGCCATAGTCGTAACCATACCCATATCCATATCCATCTTCAATGTGATCGATTAATGGTGCCTTAACCTAAAAATCGTGAAAATTTATAAAAATGAAGAAAACGAAAAAAATTGCAAACATATTCCACAGAAAACAAGTCTCTTAGTCATAACGTATCCAAGGCAAGGAATAAAATCTACAAAAAGTTATTAAATTCACCAACTCAACTATTTTTAGGTCATGGATATGGCGAGAAACCAAAAACAAATTGGTTGGCTATGGTATGGTTATGGCGTTAGCGTTACGGTATGGCACCATTAATCGATTACATTGATTTCCATAAGGTAGGTTCGATCAGCTGTTTTATCTGGTCGAGGTTTTATGGTTATAAGCCACCATTAATTGGCCCTTAAGTCACTGTGAAGCCTTTAGTAAAGTGTAGTCATTGGTGCCGTTTGTCGTATCGCTGTAATTGTATCCCTTACGTAATCAGCTGTTTATCGTTACGACGGTAAACCAAATCCAAATTGGTTGGCTACGATACGGTTACGACCTTAGCGACACCAATAATCGATTGCATTGATTCTAAAGGGCGAATTAATGGTGACTTATAATCATAAAGCCATAAACAGATAAAGCAGCTGATCACACCTACCTTATGCAAATCAATGTAATCGAGTTAGCGTTAAGCTGGAGACATTGGTGTTTTATCGGTAACCGTATCGGTAACCTTTTAACAGCTGATTCGACCAACCTTATGAGAATCAATGCAATCGATTATTGGTGCCGCTAAGGTCGTAACCGTATCGTAGCCAACCAATTTGGATTTGGTTTACCGTCGTAACGATAAACAGCTGATTACGTAAGGGATACAATACAGCGATACGACAAACGGCACCAATGACTCCGGCTTTATTGTATGGTACCATTAATCGATTACATTGATTTCCATAAGCTAGGTTCGATCAGCTGTTTTATCTGGTTATGGCTTTATGGTTATAAGTCATCCATTAATTCGCCCTTAAGGTTGGTCGAATCAGCTGTTATAAGGTTACCGATACGGTTACCGATAAAGCACCAATGCCTCCAGCTTTACCGTCGTAACGATAAACAGCTGATTACGTTAGGGATACGGATACAGCGATACGACATACGGCACCAATGACTCCGGCTTTATGGTATGGTACCATTAATCGATTACATTGATTTCCATAAGGTAGGTTCGATCAGCTGTTTTATCTGGTTATGGCTTTATGGTATAAGTCACCATTAATTCGCCCTAAGGTTGGTCGAATCAGCTGTTATAAGGTTACCGATAAAGCACCAATGTCTGCAGCTTAAATGTTATCACAAATGTATTTTGTTTGTGTGCTTTGAGCTAGATAATTTTTATACACCGAGGTGTTATAGTTAATAGTGGCATGGCATTCTATAATAATAATAAAATGCCCAAAAGAGTTATGCTCTCGTTGTGCACATCTCGTCGACTCTTGACGCATCAACATTGGATCATAAATAATTGTGGAGTACGCACGAAATCCACTACCTTGCAACCGAGCTTTCGATACCAAACAATTTTGAATATATCCCCAAAACCGTGTCAATTTTCATACCTCACCAGGCACTACAGCAATAAACAAACATTGGTCGACAGCAGTAAAACTCTCCCGCGAGAAAGTCTCTATGCGACTTCTATTGCTGAACCACGTTTGGGCCATGAACCAAAAACGATCAATGATTTTGATATGCTATATAACATGATGAAGGAAAAGTTTAAATCTAAAAAGTTACCAAAGGACGTTAATCCGTGCGGTGTTTTTGCCAACAACGAGCTGGACTTGGACGAGGTGGATGTATATGGTTTCGACTATGACTACACATTGGCATGTTATAAACCTTGCTTGCACGATTTATTGTACAACTTAGGTCGTGATAGACTGATTAAAAGCTTCAAGTATCCTGAAAGCATATCAAAGTTAGAGTATATTCCGGGATTCGCTGTACGGGGCCTCCATTATGATATTGAAAAAGGGCTATTGTTAAAGCTGGACTCCTTTCTGCAGATACAGTTAGATTCTGTTTATCGTGGTCTTACTAAAATACCGGATGCAGAAGTAATAAAGCTCTACAAAAATCGTATATTACCTATTGCATATGTTGAAGGTCAATCTAAAAACTACCAACCGAATGCTAAAGCAAAGATGGTACAGTTGGCCGACTTATTCTCCGTGCCGGAAATGTGTCTATTGTGCAATGTCGCTGAATACTTTGAACGAAATCATATAGACTACAATCCCGAAATTCTCTTTCATGATATAAAGTCTTCAGTACAGGCATGCCATCCTATAATGCATGCAATTGTTATGCAAAACCCTGACGAATATATAGAAAAGAACCCCCGGCTGGCGGCATACTTTGAAAAACTAGTTGCAGCTGGTAAAAAAATGTTTTTAGTAACAAATAGTCCGTATTCGTTTGTAAACCGTGGTATGGTGCTGCTGGTCGGCGAAAAATGGCGGGAATATTTTGATGTTATAATAGTGCAATCGCGTAAGCCAAAATTCTTTACAGATGACTCTCGACCTATGCGATTATATGACGAACAAACAAACTCACATGTATGGGATAGAGTGTCGAAACTAGAAAAAGGCAAGATATACTATGAGGGTACGGTAAAGCAATTACAAGATTTAACTGGTTGGCGAGGGCATAATGTGCTATATTTTGGTGATCATCCCTATAGCGATTTGGCGGATGTTACGCTTGAGCATGGTTGGAGGACTGGAGCCATTATAAATGAACTTACGCATGAGATTGAAACATTGAACAATGTTAAGTTCAAAACAAATGCCAATTGGTTGCAGATGTTAACGCAGCTCATAGAGGAAACTCAGGATTATGAATGTGAGGCTGCGAGAATATGCTTAGAAAAGTGGCAGGCGGAACGCGATATGCTCAGAAACCGAACAAAAATGGTGTTCAACGGTCAGTTCGGCAGTGTTTTCCGGACATATCACAATCCAACATATTTTTCGCGGAGGCTTTTTCGATTTGCTGATATATATACAAGTGATATTACCAACTTGACAAACTATTCTGTCTCTCATACTTTCTACCCTCGACGTGGTGTTATGCCCCATGAGTATATTTCGTATTTTATGTAAATATTAACAATATTTAGATGCATAAGGTAAAAGTTATAGTCAGCGTATTCGTATAAACGTGTTCATGCTCCGCAAGTGTGTAAACCTGGTTAGTCTGTAATTTGCTCAAACGATCTTACGAGTTTGACATAGTTTACATTGCTTATCGAAATTAAGTGTGGCTCACTTTCCCAATGATGGGCTTTTTTTCTGTTTTCAACTTGACAAAAATTTTGTCCAATAGAGCATGCGGAAATGTCTATTAGATTTAGCTATAGACCACCGGTTGGAAAGTACGGACAAATTAGGTCAAAGGAGTATTGAAATAATAAAGCTACTAGTATTGCAGTAAACAAGACAAACATTCGTTACAGGATTACCATCTCAAAATATTTATTGCACGTAGTTTAAAATGCACTAGAAAGTGTGGAGCGATATTGAAGTAACCCCACCCTCAAATCAGAGGTATGCCGCAAAGCGGTGTAAGACAACCTATAAAGGTTCATTTATATGGATAAATTTATTTCCTACGCATAACCTTAATGCTGGAAAGATGATCGAAATATTTATATCAAAAAATCTTATCCAATTTGGTTGGAAAAAATAAGAAAGCATATTATTTCGATACCGAAGTGCTGTAATTTAGATTATTATATTAATTTGGTATTCAATTCTGAGTCAAAGTTTTACCATTTGATGTCGACCTATCTCTGATTAACACAGAAAGTGGAAGAAATTAAGAGAATGCAAAAAACAATTTATCTTACCTTTCAAAAACTATAAAAAAAAAGCATTATTATAACTTAGAAATAAAGTAAGGAAACACTTAATTTGGAAGGTGCTGTATGTGCTAAGCGAGTCTTTTAAGGGTTTATACGCATCGCCTTTAGTATGTTGTCTTTCGTTTTTAAAACCTATTGAATTCATTATGATGAATACTCATTCAGCGTAAAACGTATTAAAAAGTTGTTCCTATACACTTAAACTTGTCTTGTACATTTTATGATTTATGTAGATCTAACACATATTTTAGCAGAAAATCTATCTTTATAATAGACTAAACTATATTAAAAATCCTACTCTGGATATTTTTTTCGACTATACAGCCTTTAGTTTGCAATATTTAATCAGTTCAAGACCAAATATAATATATATATATAAATATATTAATACGAATTTATTCAATTATTGCAAAAAAGTTTGTATTTTTAGTTGAAAAAGGAAATATATAAGATGTACAATAGACGAAGGCGGTCCCTAACCGATAAAACAAATACAAAAACCCCTCTAAATTTTAATTTTAAGTTGAGATAGTCTCGAACCTTTTTTTACCCTTGCAAATCGACTACTAAGTGGAATATCACAATAGCTCGGCTGCCATTTCAAAAACACCGTATCTCAGAGAACTTTTGAAAAGCGCCCGTATACAGAATTAGTTTTTTTAACCGACAGATATCGAAATTCGGCAAAGTTAATTGAATTTATACATAGATAGGGCGTTTTTGAAACAAGTTCTGAGATAGGAGGTTTTTGAATAAAATTTTGAAATATGACTTTCAAGTTTTCTGAAATAGAGCATTTTTGAAACGGCCACCGAAATTAGTAGAGTGATATTCCACTCAGAAGCCGAAATAGTTTTCTGTCTTTTCTTCTATAACTTCATCCTAAACCGTTTTGAGTTTTGCAGTAATTTTTTCAGGGATAGGTGAAACGAAAAAGCATACTTTAAGGGGCTAAACTATATGAAAACGACTTCGGAGCTTAAACGGTCAAAAAGAGAAATATAGGACTACTAAAGACCAACGATTTGACACTAATTGCAAAAATCAGATGACATATCAGAGAACACAACAGAAATTACGGAACGCATTGATAATTATTTAGCACCTCTGTGTAAAAGCCCCACTGAAATGTACTTATATGGGACGCCTTCCAAATCTGTTTTGGAATTATATATAATCGACAGGCCTTAAATACAGCGCAAACAAGAATTATTTTTGTACATGTTTATATGAAATATTTATTTATGTGCCTAGGTTCTACTTATACTTTTAACCCCTTCTTCATAAAAAATATAATTCGAATTTTTTTTATAACGGCACTATCGCCAAAGTGTGTTACGTAGCAGACTCCTGTAACGACAGCCTTTGCGGATTTCTCTGACGACACGCAAGCGAGTATATGAACAGATGTGTAAGCAACCGCTAACAAAATCTCCTTCTCCGCTTTATGATATTAACAAAGCGGATGTTTGATTGTGTGAGCGGGTTGAACTGTTGCTTGCACATATGTGTATACGCGCCGCGAATGGGTCGATCGCGGTTTGGTTTGACCAAGGCAGGCTGGTTATTCGTGCCTTACGGGGACATAAATGCCGCAAGGTCAAATGGGGTATATAAGGGGATTCCGCTGATCGACCGCAATCAAAATCGAAAATCGCGGTCTTTAATGCAGTGCCAAAAGTGAAAATTCTATATTCAAAGTGCGTTTTATTCACCTTAAAGTGTGGGTGCGCGAGTGAAAAAGTATTTTTTTCTAAAGTGCGGTTTAACGCTAAAAGTAAACGCAAGCGAATAAAATAATAGTGAACCTTGATAATAGGGAATCCTCCCTAGGTGCACCGCAGAGCAAGGAGTACCGCCACCACTGGGCGTGAAAAAATCCCCTCAAGAAAGCAGCAAAGTCACCGGTAAGTCAAAGTTTGAGATGTGAATTTATTTATTTTTTTTTGAAAAACCTTTGTTTTTTTTACTCGTGTTTTGTTTTAAACCTTTTTCCTCTTATTAGAACATTTTTTTTAGAATCTTGGTTTAAATAATTTTGTTTGAAACTAAACATTTTTTTGTTAAATTTTGTGAAACCAGAGTGTTGTTAGTAAACCATTTTATTTTTGGAATTTTATAAAAAAAATTAATTGAATTAAAATAGTTTTGGATCGTTAAATCGGCGCAACCTAAAGTCCACTTCGCGAAAGTAAATGTTCCACTAAGTAAATGGAATAAATGTTCCTTTGGCACTTTTATCCAAAAATCATTCCTCTATTTTTGACCCAAAATTCCCTTTTAAATTTTGACCGTTTTAGGTGTAAACACTATTTTTCATTGTATTCCCGTCGAAATATTTGTTGTGAATTTTTATTTTATTTGATTTTTATCCGATCGAATTGGTTTGAATTTAAAATTCATAAATATTAAAATATGCATAAGTGCACTTACATGTGCATACATATGTACATATGCATATACATATATATGGACAAGAGCACATATGCAAACAAAAGGTGGATTAAAAGAAGAAGAAGAGGAAGAAAATATCGGAGATTATCTGAATTGAAATTTTTTTGGAAGAAAATTTTTGGGAAAAATTTTAAAGGAAGAAAAACGAAAACGAAAGAATTTATTATATTATTATTATACAGGAGTTGAGTAATAAATCACTGAACTACATTATTTAGGAGCACTAGTGACTATGACCTTCGGCTCGCTTGACAATTCTTACGTTTCTTTATAGCGATTTTAATTAACATTTTCTGTGCTTACGGCCTCGGAGCAAATGTCAAGGGCGCACCGCCTGTAATTTGCTCGAGCTCGTTTGGTGAGCTTAAATCTATATTAACTTGATTAAATTTGTCGATATTAAGTATTTTATGACCTTTTCAGTGTTCTGATTTTCAAGTATTAAGCAATCTGATAGTGTGAGCCTTCCAAATATATTTGTTCTGATTTCGGTGTAGTGATGGCATTCGTCAAGCAGGTGGATTACGGAAAATTGGTCCAGGCAGCATTACGGGCACGGTGGTCGGGTTTTCCCCTTTAATTTTTTTTGATTGCTCCAGGAGATATTTGGGGTGCGAATAAGTTTCCTACCGTTGTACCAAACTTGCTGTAATGATGTTGCGAGTTTACTGACAGTTGGGAGCTTAGTTCCTTGGAGTGTGTGTATGCCAGGCGAATCATATCGTCCTTAAGGATCCATTCGGTTGTACAAAGTGGTTCATTTGTAGCAAGTTCGGCTCTCTGGTCCGCCGCTTCGTTGCCTTTGATTGCTACGTGACCAGGGATCCACATGATTCTAGTCGATCCTTTGAAGTCTAGCAATTTACACCGATGTTCGTTGAGTAAGTGGTTTTTTACTTTCGCATTGGTAAGAGAGTTGACTGTGGTGAGGCTATCGGTACATATGACAAATTTACCTGTGGTTCTATGTGTATACTCCACTGCCTTTAAAATTGCAACTGCTTCTGCTGTATATGTCGAGCAAAAGGGAAGGAGACTGCCCGCGCTAATGGTGGAAGAGTTAGAGTCTACAATTGACTACGCTGTTTGTGATTTGGTTTTGGATGCGTCTGTGTAGATGATTTTCCAACCATTGTTTTGTAAGTTTGTTGCGGTCTTACTGAAATGTTGTTGGTATACCTCTAGGCTTGTTACGTTTTTCCGATATTTTGCTAGGTTCGACCAGATGAAGCTTTCCAGGGATTGCCAGGGTGCAGGGGTTTTGACACCCATATTTTTTATGTTTAAGTGAATTCCCAGTTCTTTTGCTGCTGATATACATCTCGCTATTGTGGACGGATGTCGTGAAGGTCGTTTCTTCATTGTTTGCGTTTTTGCTACTTTGCGAATCAGATGATTATTGCTTTGAATGACCTTTGTATTAATTTCATTGTTGTGAATGCGATGCGATCTTGTATTGAAGGCAAGCCTGCCTCCGAAAGCATACACACAATTGATGATGTAGGGAGGGCGCGGATGCTCCTTCTTACTGCCACATGGTATGGTGGAAGTATCATTTTTATGTTTGCCTTTGCACATTGCCCGTATATTGGTAAACCGTAATCCATCTTCGAAATGATGAGGGCTTTTGTGATATTGACGAGTGTAGACGGATGTATCCAACAATGTTTCGATGATAGATATTTTATAATATTGAGTCGTTTGCTTAGCTCTACTCTAAGATATTTACAGTGATCTCTAAATGTAAATCTTTTGTCGAAAACTACTCCTAATATGTTTGCCTTGTCAAGTTTTTCAATATTGACACAATTAAAGTTTAACATTAATGGCGGGCAGTTATGCTTCTTACACAAGTGTAGAGTCTTACATTTAATATATGCGAGGGATGCTCCCGAAACTTCTGACCAATTGGAAATTGCTGTGAGAATTTGATTAAAATCTTCTCTAACCAGGTTGAGATCCTTACATTTGGTAAACAGTACTACATCGTCCGCGTAGGTTAATTTAATTAAAATACAGAAAAAAGTTTAAGCAAAAATTCTTAAAAATAAAAATATAATTTATTAAATTTTAATGAGCTCGAGGCAGTTTAAAAA
>JARSSU010038614.1:0-36088 GCA_029619165.1 Eurosta solidaginis
TCAGTTACAGTGTAAAGTTAAATGCTAAAGTTGATAAGTTAAAGTATAGTCAGTTACAAGTTAAAGTATTAAGTCTTAAGTTTAGGAGTAAAGATTAAGTTACAGTTTACGTTAACGTTAAAGTTAAAGTGTAAAGTGAAACGTTAAAGTTAAATTTAAAGTTTCAGTTACAAGTTAAGTTTAAGTCTCTAAGTACTGGTCCACCGGGCAATTCCAGTATATCCAAACTCGCGGAAGAGGAAGACATCTCCGCAGGGAAACGCTGTCACTCTTGCTCAACTCGTTCTGGATACTGTAACAGAAGTTAAACTCTTACCTATCCAGAATGTCAGCCCCGACATACATAAATGTTCTATTCGCGTGCTGTTTAGTTGGAGACTGAAGCATTGCTACAACACACACACCACAAGTTCAATGGCAGAAAACACCGTTACGTTGGATATTACCTGCCGGAGATCGTTATTATGGCCAGGGGAGTCGATTATCGAATGGATAAATACGAATACATAAATAATCCGCTACACGACTATAAATAAATAAATAATGAACGTTCAAGTAGTCTCTTCAATACAAAGCGGAATAGCCAGCCATCTGTATCCCAGAGACTCCAGGTCTATTCTTTTGACATATTATTCTACTCACACAGTTGAAAGAGATTAATAGATGTGTTATAAAATAAAATCTAATAGCGAGATATTCTCCTCAGCACAACATGCTACACTACGCAAGTCAGTCGATACTGCATGTGCATAGGGTGTGTCAAGACTATTGAGAAAGCTCTGGAAGAGAGGATGTCTGTGCTAGGTGCTTTTTCTGAACATTGCGGGGCTTCATACAATGTTTGTTTCGAAAAGAGCATTCACTGGACAATCTCAACTCGAATCTGAAGTTCCGACTAGCTTCAACAAATGGTCCGAGCTCCTAGTTCACGCTGTAGAAGGATCAAATCGCAATGGGGCCTATGCGACGGCAACAAAACCTGTTAACAGAGGGGAGCCGCAGGGTCGGCTGGGTTCAATCGCCAATGTCTGGGGACGCTGGCTTGATAAACGATTTCCGTTCAGCCGGGGTTTTCAACGGAGGACCAGTCAATTACAGCATAGGCAGATGAAGTTTCAGTCATCATAAGCGGCAGATTGCCTACAACAATCAGCTCTCTGATAGATCAGCGTACTTCGGGATGTATATGCCTTGCATATGTATTTGGTTTAGGACTAGGACGTAGTCTCGGAGATGTAATTCTACAAGAAGAAAATATAGCAAAAATATATATAGTAAGTTTGTCGTGGAAACTCCTTGTGGAATGAGAGAGCGCACAGAGGGCTCCGCGGCGCTGTAGGCAGGCAAGATGGATGCTAGATGCACGTTGGGCCTATCACCCAAATCTCTCATTGGTTAGTTACGACAATTGTCAAACTCATATATTACTAGCGCTCTTGTTTGGTGTCCGACCACCACACTAAATGGCCACGTATATCAAAAAACTTAAAGGGGCGTGTGCAGAGTATTCATGATAACGCATAACGGAGCCCTAATAAGACACACACACACGAGGCGTTTAGCATGACATTATTCATCATCCTAATGGACATCGGATACGTTAGCAAGCACAACACGGCTGAAGGCCTCGGGCAGCTTGAGTGCAGGCCCTAAGATGGCCCCGTCATAGACAGTATAGCGCCATCTAATATCGGGCAAATTCATATATTCCCGTGCTTAGCTCGAAAGGGATCTTGGGGCCGGGATGCATGAAATGACAGAGCATACTATACATGTGTTATACGGATGGTTCTAAATTACTGGAAGGTTTCGGGTTGCTGTTTACTTTGTCGATCCAGTGAAAAGTAATTCTACAGGCTGCAAGTTTACGGCAGCTCTTTCAGATTGAAATTATAGCCGTAAAGTTAAGTTAAAGTTAAAGTTAAAGTTAAACGTTAAGTTAAAGTTAAGTTAAAGTTAAAGATAAAGTTAAAGTTAAAGTTAAAGTTAAAGTTAAAGTTAAAGTTAAAGGTACAGTTAAAGCTAAAGTTAAAGTTAAAGTTAAAAGCTAAGTTAAAGTTAAAGTTAAATTAAGTTTAAGTTAAAGTTAAAGTTAAAGTTAAATTTAAAGTTAATTTAAGTAAGTTAAGTTAAAGTTAAAGTTAAAGTTAAGTTAAAGTTTAAGTTAAAGTAAAGTGAAAGTTATACGTTTAAGTTGAAGTTAAAGGTAAGTTAAGTTAAAGTTTAAAGTTAAAGTTAAAGTTTAAGTTTTAAGTTCAGTTACCAGTTTACAGTTACCAGTTCCCGTTAAAGTTAAGTCCCATTAAGTTGTTTCGTTTACCGTTACGTTAAACAGTTTCAAAGGTACCGTTACCGGTTCCCGTTAAAGTAAAGTTAAAGTTCACCGTTCAGTTCCCGTTCCGTTACCGTTCCAGTTAAAGTTCACGTTACCGTTCCGTTCCCGTGACCGTTCCGGTCACCGGCACGTTCCCCGTTCCGTTACCGTTCCCGTTCCCGTTAGCAGTTCCCGTTCCCGTTTCGTTCCGCTTCCGTCAACGTTTCCCGTTCCAGTTCCCGTTCTCCGTTACCGTTTCGGTTCCGTTTCGTTCCCAGTATCAGTTAACCCTACCGTTCCGTTCAAGTTCCGTTAAGTTAAGTCACCGTCACCGTTAACTTTAACGTTCCCTTTCCACGCTCCGTCCCGTTCCCACACTCCCGTTTCCCGTTCCAGTTCATGTTCCCGGTCCGGTTCCGTCCCGTTTACGTTCACGTTCCAGTTACCGTTACCGTTTCCAGTTTCCGTTCACGTTCCCGTCCCCGTTCCAGTTCACGTTCCGGTTCCACGTTCCCGTTACCGTTCCCGTTCCCGTTCCCTTCACCGTTCCCTTTCCCGTTCCCGGGTTCCCGTACAGTTACCGTTTCAGTTTCCGTTCACTTTTTACCGTTCGTTCACGTTAACGTTCCCCTCCGTTCCCGTTCGTTCCCGGTCCCGTTCCCGTACCGTTCCCCGTCCCGTTCCCTTGCCCGTTCCCGTTACCGTTCACAGCTCCCGGTTCCGTTCCCGTTCCCGTGCCGTTCCACGTTCCCGTTCACGTTCCCGTTACCGTTCACGGGTCCCGTTCCCGGATCCCGTTCCCGTTCACGTTCCGTTCCGTTACCGTTCAAGTGCACGTTTAAGGTACCAGGTAACGTTAAAGTTACCGTTACCCGTTCCCGTTCACAGTTAACAGTTACAATTCCAGTTCTACCTTAAAGTTCCAAGTATCCCGTTACCAGTTCCCGTCAACTCACGTTCCCGTGACGCTGTCCCCGTCCCAGGTCCAGTTTCCAGTTCGACGTTCACGTTCCGTATCCCGTTCACGTTCACGTTACCGTCACCGTTACCGGTTCCGGTTTAAGTTACAAGTTAAAGTAAATTTAAGTTAAGTTAAAGTTAAGTTAAGATAGTTAAAGTTACAGTTAAAGTTAAAGTTAAAGTTAACTTAAAGTTAAAGTTCAAGTTAAAGATAAGTTAAATTTAAAGTTAAAGTTAAAGTTAAGTTAAAGTTAAAGTTAAGTTAAAGGTAAAGTTAAAGTTAAAGTTAAAGTTAAGTTAACGTTAAAGCTAAAGTTAAAGTTAAAGTTAAAGTTAAATTAAAGTTAAGTCAACGTTAAAGTTAAAGTTAAAGTAAAATTAAAGTTAAGTTAAAAATAAAGTTAAAGTTAAAGTTAAAGGTAAAGTTAAAGTTAAAGTTAAAGTTAACGTTAAAGTTAAAGTTAAAGTTAAAGTTAAAGTTAACGTTAAAGTTAAAGTTAAAGTTAAAGTTAAAGTTAAAGTTAAAGTTAAAGTTAAAGTTAAAGCTAAAGTTAAATTTAAAGTTAAAGCTAAAGTTAAGTTAAAGTTAAAGTTAAAGTTAAAGTTAAAGTTAAAGTTAAAGTTAAAGTTAAAGTTAAAGTTAAAGTTAAAGTGAAGTTAAAGTTAAAGTTAAAGTTAAAGTTAAAGTTAAAGGTAAAGTTAAAGTTAAAGTTAAAGTTAAAGTTAAAGTTAAAGTTTAAGTTTAAGTTTAAGTTTAAGTTAAAGTTAAAGTTAAGTTTAAGTTAACGTTAAAGTTAAAGTTAAAGGTAAAGTTAAAGTTAAAGTTAAATTTAAAGTTTAAGTTAAAGTTTAAGTTTAAGTCTCTTAATTACTGGATTCACCGGGCAATTCCAGTATCCAAAACAGGCGGAAGAGGAAGTCATACTCCGCAGGGAAACGCGTGTCACTCTTGCTCAACTTCGTTCTGGATACTGTAACAGGTTAAACTCTTACCTATCCAGAATCAGCCCGACATACAAAATGTATGCCCCGCTTGCAATGTGTCCCCACATGACACCAACCATCTCTTTAATTGTAATGTGGAACCAACGCCTCTAACACAACTTTCCTTATGGTCCACCCTGTTGAAACGGCAAGTTTCTTTGGACTCCCGTTAGAGGATATTGATGACAATTTGTGATCGGTCGCGGCTGTTAGGTGGAGCGAAGCATTGCTACAACAACAACAACAAAAGTTTAATGGGCAGAAAACCCATTTAGTTGGGATATTACCTGCCGGAATCGATTATGGCCAGTGGATCGATTATAGAATGGATAAATAAGAATAAATAAATTAATTAATATATAAATAAATAAATAAAACGGTTCAAGTAGTCTTCATAACAAAAGCGGGAATAGCCAGCCATCTGCATCCCAGGTCTATTATTTTGACATATTTTCTACTCACAACCTTAAAGAGAATAATAGATGTGTAATAAAATAAAATATTAACGAGGAATTATTCTCCTCAGCACAACATGCTTACACTAACGGCAAGTCAGTCGATACTGCATTGCATATGGTGGTCAAGAATATTGAGAAAGCTCTGGAAGAGAAGGATTATGTGCTAGGTGTTTTTCTGAACATTGCCGGGGCTTTCAACAATGTGTCGAAAAGAGCATTCATGGACAGTCTCAACTCGATTGAAGTTCATACAGCTTCAACAAATTGGTCCGGCTCCATGTTAAGCTGTAGAATGATCAAATCGCAATGGGGCCTATGCGAGGCAACAAACCTGTTAACAGAGGCATGCCACAGGGTGGGGCTCAATTACCAATGCTGGGGACGTTGGTTATAAACGAATTTCTTAGGCGGTTCAACGGAGGACCAGTCAAATTTACAGCATATGCAGATGAAGTTTCAGTCATCATAAGCGGCAAATGCCTAACAACAATCAGCTCTCTGATAGATCAGGTACTTCGGGATGTATATGCCTTGGCATATGTATTTGGTTTGGACTAGGCGTAGTCTCGGAGATGTAATTCTACATGAAAAATATAGCAAAAATATATAGTAAGTTGTCGTGGAAACTCCTTGTGGAAGAGAGAGCGAGGAAAGCCTCCGCGGCGCTGTATGCATGCAAGAGGATGCTAGGATGCACGTTGGGCCTATCACCCAAATTCTCTCATTGCTTATTTACGACAATTGTCAAACTCATAATTTACTATGGGGCTCTTGTTTGGTGTACAACCACACAAATGAGCACGTATATCAAAAAACTTAAGGGGTGTGCAGAGTATTAATGATAAGCATAACGGGAGCCCTAAAAGAACCCCAACAGAGGCGTTGCATGACATTATTCACATCCTAATGGAAAAAACATCGCGTTAGCAAGCACAACAAGGCTTAAGGCCTCGGGGCAGTTTGAGTGCAGGCCATATGGCCCCATAGCAGTATAGCGCCATCTAATATCGGGCAAATTCAATATATTCCCGTGCTTAAGCCTCGAAAGGGATCTTGAGGCCGGGATGCAGAAATGACAGAGCATACTATACATGTGTATACGGATGGTTCTAAATTACTGGAAGGTTTCGGGTTTGCTGTTTACTTTGTCGATCCAGGAAAAAGTAAATTCTACAGGCTGCAAGTTTACGGCAGCATCTTTCAGATGGAAATTATAGCCGTAAAGTTAAAGTTAAAGTTAAACTTAAAGTTAAAGTTAAAGTTAAAGTTATAGTTAAAGTTAAGATAAAGTTAAGTTAAAGTTAAAGGTAAAGTTAAAGTTAAAGTTAAATTAAAGTTAAAGTTAAAGTTAAATTTAAAGTTAAAGTTAAGTTAAAGTTAAGTTAAAGTTAAAGTTTAAGTTAAAGTTAAAGTTAAGTTAAAGTTAAAGTAAAGTTAAAGTGAAAGTTAAAGGTAAAGTTAAGTTAAAGTTAAAGTTAAAGGTAAGGTTAAAGTTAAAGTTAAAGTTTAAAGTTTAAGTTTAAGTTTTGTGTTTCGTGAAGGAGGAAATGCTTTATGCACTGACCGGGATATTTAAGCCTCACTGCGAGACTCTCCGAGTGTAGGACTCCCTTCTTCCATGAAGGCCTACCCACTAAAACCTAACCTCCCACGGCCCGCGCAAATCCCCGTACCTGGGACGCGTTTAGCATTACTTCGGGTACGGGTGCGCGCTACGTGAGCTCTATGGCTACTCTCACGCTAATGGGCTAGGCATCCGTCTTCTCGTTTACTGGTAAGTATATGCCTCACATATGTGCTGACCGTATCCCATCTGTCTCTTCGACAGGTCATGTTATTAATGACACTGCCCGGGGATAGGTCGCCAAGTACCTCTTCTACCCTCCTTCGCTGATGGGAGAAGTGCCTGCATTCGAAGAAGGTGTGGCGTACATCGTCTATTTCCCCACAGTACAGGCAGCTCGGGCTATCAACTTTACCCATTCTGTGTAGGTATTTGCGGAAGTAACCATGTCCCGTTAGAAACTGGGTCAGGTAAAAGTCTACCTCTCCGTGCGGTCGCTTCAACCATGGATTCAGTTCAGGGATTAGTTCCCTAGTCCACTTTCCTACGATGCTGTTGCTCCACTGATCTTGCCAACATCGGATCGATTCTTCACGCGCCTGCATGGCAACAGCAGCTCTACTTGCTTGCGATCCGTTGTCATATATTGTTTTTCTTTCCTCAACGAGAAGATATATCGGTATGGTTCCCGCAACGACCAGGACAGCTTCAGCTGATACCGTGCGGTAAGCCGAAGATATTCGCAGCGCCCCTCTGCGTTGGACCGAGGTGAGGGCGACTCGGTTCTTCCGGTATTTCATTGCGTACGCCCAGATTTCTGCACCATATAAGAGTATAGAATCCGAGGCTGATGCAAGCAACTTCCTTGTGCATGGCTTTGGGCCACCTGTGTTTGCCATTAATCTACTCAACTGCGCTATTATGCGCGCAGCTCTTTCGCAGGCCCCTCGTATGTGATCCGAGAAGTTGAGTTTGCTGTCTAACCTCACTCCCAGATATTTCGTTGAAGCGAGTGTTTCTATTGGCTGGTCCCCAACCATCATGTTCCTGGTAGTGGGAATACGTCTCTTTGTGAGGATGACGATCTCCGTTTTGGCTGTTGCTAACTGGAGACCGTGCTCAGCCATCCACCTATTTACATTACGCATGACCTGGTTTAATTTTAGCTGTGCCAGCTCGCAGCTTGGTGCTGTTATCACAGCTGCCACGTCGTCTGCAAATGCAACGAGGAAGGTGCTTTCTGGCATGTCTAATCGAAGAAGACTGTCGTAAGTTATATTCCAGAGATCGGGACCTAGTACCGAACCCTGGGCTGCTCCACCTGTTATTTTTACCTTTTTTTGACCGTGAGTACTTTCATATATTAAATACCTCTCTCTTAGGTAGTCCCTTAAAATTTCTAACAAATATTGCGGTACTTTGAAAGTGCTTTCTAGTGCCTCAAGCATGTCCTCCCACCTAGCTGAGTTAAAAGCGTTTTTGACGTCCAGCGTGACCAGCAACACTATAGGTCTTGCTCTGTGGCACGCTCACTCGGCTTTCTTGACTGCGTCTATAACTTCTGCTATGGCATCGATTGTGGAGTGCCCCCTCCGAAAACCATGCTGTCTGGGCGACAGTCCTCCGGCGTCCTGTAACGCTCTGGTGAGGCGTTGCTTCAGGAGACTCTCCATCAATTTCCCTGCTGTGTCCAACATACATAGGGGACGGTAGGATAATGGAGAGTTGGGATCTCCTTTCCCTTTTGGAATGAGAACCAGTCGTGCTGTCTTCCATATGGTGGGGAAAATTCTTTCTTCGAGACATTTGTTGTACATGTGCAACATAAGTTCTGGGCAGTCGTTTGCAGCTAGTCTAATTGCCTCCGCGGGTATTCCGTCGGGCCCAGATGCTTTCCTAGGTTTCATAGTTCGCACGGCAGTTTTAAGCTCTTCTTCTTGGAATGGTTCCACGTTGCGATCTTCATGGGTAACGTACCCGCCCTCCCTAGGCAGTTGGGTGGGAAACAGGCCATCCACAATGTTCCTTATTTGGTTCTCGTCCATCAGCTGGTTTGGCGGACGGAACTTCTTCATTACTATCTTATATCCCTGCCCCCATGGGTCTCGATCCACTTCCTCGCAAAGCGCTTTCCAGCACTTAAGCTTGCTTTGCTTAATGGCAGCACTAAGAGCTTTCTTCACTCCTTTGTACGCTTCCGACTTTTCTAGAGCCTCAGGCCTGCCGCGCGAGCGAGTTGCTAGCCTTCGCATCCTGTGGCATATTTTCCGCAGCTCCGCGATTTCGCTATTCCACCAGTATACCTGCTTTTTACCCCTCCACACTCCCCTCCGTGGCATAGAGAGGTTGCAAGCGTGGCGAAGACAGCTCATTGTCTTTTCAACCGTCTCTTCCGTCGGACTGGAGTTGTTGATTATCCGTCGGGCATCCCCCAGTACTGATGCGGAGAACGTGGCAGAGTCGACCTTGGATTAAGTTAAAGTTTAAGTTAAAGTTAAAGTTAAAGTTAAAGTTTAAGTTTAAGTTAAATTTAAAGTTAAAGTTTAAGTTAAAGTTAAAGTTAAAGTTAAAGTTAAAGTTAAAGTTAAAGGTAAAGTTAAAGTTAAAGTTAAAGTTAAAGTTAAAGTTAAAGTTTAAGTTAAAGTTAAAGTTAAAGTTAAAATAAAGTTAAAGTTAAAGTTAAAGGTAAAGTTAAAGTTAAAGTTAAAGTTAAAGTTAAAGTTAAAGTTAAACTTAAAGTTAAAGTTAAAGTTAAAGTTAAAGATAAAGTTAAAGTTAAAGTTAAAGTTAAAAATAAGTTAAAGTTAAAGGTAAAGTTAAAGTTAAAGTTAAAGTTAAAGTTAAACTTAAAGTTAAGTTAAAGTTAAAGTTAAAGTTAAAGTTTAAGTTAAAGTTAAAGTTAAAGTTAAAGTTAAAGTTAAGTTAAACTTAAAGTTAAAGTTAAAGTTAAAGTTTAAGTTAAAGTTTAAGTTAAAGTTAAATTTAAAGTTAAAGTTAAAGTTAAAGTTAAAGGTAAAGTTAAAGTTAAATTTAAAGTTAAAGCTAAAGTTTAAGTTAAAGTTTAAGTTAAAGTTAAAGTTAAAGTTAAAAATAAAGTTAAAGTTAAAGTTAAATTTAAAGTTAAACTTAAATAAAGTTAAAGTTAAAGATAAAGTTAAAGTTAAAGTTAAAGATAAAGTTAAAGTTAAAGTTAAAGTTAAAGGTAAAGTTAAAGTTAAAGTTAAAGTTAAAGTTAAAGTTAAAGTTAAAGTTAAAGTTAAAGTTAAAGTTAAAGTTATAGTTAAAGTTAAAGTTAAAGTTAAAGTGAAAGTTAAAGTTAAATTTAAATATTAAAAATTTTTAAGCTATTGCATAGATTTTATCGCGGGCTTTGAGCGTGGCGACTGAATCAAAAAAACCGTAACTGATATATGTACATAAAATCATGTAATAACATCTGTTAATAACAGCAAAAGTTTCGGTGTTAGCAACAGGCTGATTACCCAAAATTGTATCTATTTATGCGAATATTGGTTGTTGCCATTGTTGTAGATTTATCTTCACTACTACGCTGTAGATGGCACCGGTAACCGCCAGATGCCAGATGACCTGCACGCTAGATGATGCACACCAACACACACACACACGCTGTACATAATTGCCTTTGATGCTGTTGAACTTAGTACAGTAATTACGTACAAAGTTGTTCCCTTTGATTTTTGTTGTTCAATTATCAATTCAAATTGTGCGTAAAATAAAATAATAAAAATATGTATGAAGCATGTGTGCATCGTGAAAGTTGATAATATGCAATAGCTTTACCGCGGCATTCCCCGAGTGCCACAGGTCCTCTTTTTTTTTGATAAAAACGGCAGATACATTTGCATCTATTTCAGAATAACTTAACGCATCTTTTATGAAATTTAAATCATGAAGCGGTGCTGATATAGCATTTGTACTTGAAACCATGCTTTTATATAAATATTTGCAAGAAAAATACAAATATCTCGTACTCCGTCGAGTTCCCTTTTTGTAAGGTTAAATTGTGACCGTAATATCTTTAAGCAATATATTGCTTTGGACGTCCACCGAGCGTGACTGTTGGCGCCGGGTGTTTTGAAATTGAAATTCCTAGCACTAAAAAAGATCAATGCTAATTGAAGCATTTCTTTATAATCTTCTCAACTATGCAATTTAGTAAGCTGGTTACTAAAAAATTCTTTTAAGTCTTTCCGGTTATTTGAACTAATTTATGAAAATACAATTACATCATCAAGTCCACTTGAAAATGTTTCATGGTTAAAATTTGGCCAACATTTGGCAAACCTTTCAAATATGAGTACACCAGATGCAGAGGTCGCACCATGTTTGTTTTCAAAGACGGCACGAAGTATAATTTCGTATATATGGTGTATACAAGGTAAATGGACTAAATTGTGGCCTATAATTTTTCTGAATAAACTGAAGCTCCATTGTCAACACCAGTATTTGAGGCTGTATTGTCATATGATAGATATCCCTTTTCCTTTATCTAAAACATTCCATTTTTAGTCGACAATATACAACTTCTGCAATATTTTTACCAGTTGAAGAATTTATTTTGGGTGCTCCGAGAAATTTACTTGTACCATTGGAGCTGACCAAAACTGCGATCAACTTTGCTGCGTCCTGTTAAGTCCTGCATCAGCTTTCCGTAGAAATGCGCGATCAATGCTCAATCTCTACTTAACTATGAATTAAAAAAAAACCATATTTTTAACGTGCTCACTAACGAGTCCAACTTACATTATCAGGGAAACCAGCTGAGATTTTACTGAACTCTATCAAACGATTTTTCCGACGAATACAATGAATTGTGGAACGGTTGATGACATATTCTTCTACTCGATGACCCAATGCCTCAACAGTTGCAACAAGTATATAAGCTGCCATGCCATCCGATACTTTCGCATTGTCCAATGCAGCTACCAAACGCGGAGTCATAAAGTGCTTCCGACCTCTTTTTGTGACAGGAGTAGAGCTGTATTTTATTTCAAAAGTAGCATTTGTTTGAAATGTCATTGATTCCACTTCTGTTCTACAATAACCTCTTGCATTTTTATTGCTGTCTGGCTCGCCATGTGGTGTATCATTTTCATAATATGAATCATTGCAATCGATCAAATTGACAACAGCTAAGAAATTGTGAAAATTGAGAAATTGAGAAAACGGCTAAGAAATCTATAAGAGATGTGCAAATGATAACAGGACCCCACGTTCAAACTATAATTATGATTTACTCTAATAGTTAAAATATAAATTACCTGCTTGTTGTAACGTTTGGGTAAGGCTTTTTCAACTGAGCGCCGTTTTCACCAAAGTCAATATTTTGCGATGATATTTGGTCAGCGGCGAGTCTTGTGGTCGAGAAAAACACCGTGTGAATACTGTTGCAAAATTCTGCACGGTTTGCTTTTTTTAAATTGGCAATTAAATATTTTTGGATTGTTTTAGGAAATGAATGTTTATCCGAAAGTAAACGTCCAAATGGTACAATTTTTTTGGTATAGATTCAAAAGACATTTAAGTACAGGGCAAAATTACTTTTTTTGCAAAAATTGTTTTTGTTGTTGGTTTGCAATAAATTTCTATAAACAATTGAATAGAGAAAGAACAGTTTATTTAAAAACCATTCTGGGATAATCTACGAAAAAAATGCTTGTGATCTGACATAGTTTGAAAATATTGCTTTGTTTTACGAAACTTTAGTATTAAAAATTTTGTTTCCAATAAGGAAAAAAATAGAGTTATTAATAATAATTTTGTTTGCATTGATATAAAATACGAGCATATTCGTGAACAAAATGCTGAACCCAAATCACTGGTGAACCCTTTTCAAAAAAATAACCATAATACAGTGTACACAAATTTAGTACGAATAAGTGATGAAAGTGTGAAATTTAGCGAACTAGCGGACAGTATGTTCACCAGTGATTTGGATTCGGCATTTTGTTCACCAATATGCTCGTATTTAATATCAATGCAAACAAAATAATTACTAATAACTCTATCTCTATTTTTTTTCTTATGGGAAACAAAATTTTTAGTACTACGGGTTTCGTTAAACAAAGCAATATTTTCTAACTATGTCAAATCTCAGCATTTTTTTCGTAGATTATCCCAGAAATGGTTTTTACATAAGCTGTTCTTTAAAATTTCCATCTGCGAGGCGGACAAATTGTTTAAATATTATTTCTTTATAAAAAATTTATTGCAAACCCACAACAAAAACAATTTTTGCAAAAAAAATAACTTTTCCCTGTACCTGAATGTCTTTTGAATCTATCCCTAAAAAATTTTCCCATTTGGAGGTTTACTTTCGGATAAACAATTAATTTCCCAAAACAAACCAAAAATATTTAATTGCCAATTTAAAAAAAACCATGAAGAATTTGCAACAAAATTCACACAGTGTTCTTCTCGACCACAAGACTCGGCGCTGACCAAATATTATCGCAAAATATTGACTTTGGTGAAAACGGTGCTCAGTTGAAAAAGCCTTTCCCATTTCTTTTTGATGTTTTCTTTTGCGTTCTTGTCCTTTGCCATGCCGCACTTGTGCTCTTTTTTCCCGTTCATATAATGCCGGGACGTCCTTTTTGTCTTTGATTTTCCAGGAACTTTTTGTCTTCGTTAATTTTCATGGTGTTCAAAGCATCAGCTGTAGCGATATCAAACAGATCTTCTAAATTTTCCACATATTGATCGATTACTTTCATTTGTGCATTACCTCTTTTATTAGGAGCATTTTTTTGAATGGATTTTCACTGTCCGTATAATTTAATCAATTTGTCAACACATTTATGGTCTTCACGAATAGGAATTCTGGCCTGATGCCAAAATATTTTGGCTGCATTGATAGTCAACATGGCACTATCTTTTGCATCAAGATCGACATATCCCATGTTGTAGAAAAACATTTGTAATACCTGTTTGTTTGATGGAAGTTTGGCACCAGTAATTTGATGTGATGTTCGCCCAACTAAATCGATATTGTTTAAATTTTCGAGCGATCTCCGTGTCACAATACTTGGTGTAGCAAGAACTTGCTCTGCAGTTGAGAGCGACATGATGTACAAAATACGTATTTGATAAACTCTTTAAATTATTATCCAATATTAGTATGTGTTCTTTTTATTGTCTAGTGGAAAGCTTAGACTACGAATAAAAACCAGTAAATTTACGTTAGTCTGACGCGCACTGATACTTTTCGTAACTCAAATCCAAAACTTACTGAATCTTTTCTATTCCTCAAATATTTTTTACAATTTCTATTTCATTGCGATATATATATTTATTGTTTAAAAACCTAAAAAACACACCTTAAGCATGTTGTTGTTGTTGTGTTGTAGCGAAAAGGTTGCTCCCCGAAGGCTTTGGGAGTGTTATCGATGTGAAGGTCCTTTGCCGGATACAGATCCGGTACGCTCCGGTACCACAGCACCATTAAGGTGCAAACCCGACCATCTCGGGAACGATTTATGTGGCCACATTAAACCTTCAGGCCATCCCCTCCCTCCCCACCCCCAAGTTCCATGAGGAGCTTGGGATCGCCAGAGCCTCGTCTGTTAGTGAAACAGGATTCGCCGCGGATAGGTGAGGTTGACAATTAGGTTTGGAGAAGCTATATATTGCGCTGGCAACCTGAAGAGTTGCGCTGCACACCCCTTGAATCTGATATTTTAGTCGCCTATTACGACAGGCATACCTACCGCGGGTATATTCTTACCCCCTTACCCGCTGGGGGACACTTAGCATAGTTCTGCTCGGTACGCATGCAAACAGTGCCATGGCGTATACGTAACAAAAGTTACACATATGGAAGGAAAACCAATATAAGGATATTAAAAACTTTAAACAGTTTTCGGATCCATTAAACGTGATGGATCGCAGCCAAGCTTCGCATGTAACTTTTTTAGAGCGAAAGGAACAACAATCAGGCCGGCACTTTTAAAAAAGTATATTTCTACAAATAAGGACACCTCTCATAACCACTGTAAAAATTTGTATCAGGAACAAAAATATAAAGATAGAGTGCAATAATCGATACATTCTTTACCTAGGTTCGGCAATGTGCACTCTGCCTTTATATTTTTCTTCCTCATAAATATTTTCCAGTGGTTGTGTTAAAATTTGAATATCAGAAGATCCGCAAGATTATCGTGTTTTTGGTATGGACAATCATCTAAATTATAACAAAGTTTTGAATATAACACATGCTTGTATTCTATATGCATTTTTATTGGTTACGATTTTTTTGCGCACTCTTTACTTAGATATTAATTTATAACTTCAGAATAAGTGTTTGCAATTTTTCCATTTTTTCTTATTTATTAGAACTCGACATTTGAGAAAAGGAAGCACGCTATCTCTAGCTCTCAAGAAGTTCGCAGACACTCTCAAATGGCGGATAAGGCGTGGCAAGAAAAGAGAATGCCAGAGCGCACCTTTCAAAAATTTAATTGGTATACTTTTGCTCCTGCCATTAATTCTGAAACTAAAGATTACTATAAAATCATGAAAAGGCACATGGAAGTGGAAAGTAACTCGTCACTTGCCAATACTAGCGTAGAACGGCTTGGTATATTCGACTTCTCTACGAACGAGAGTGGTACTTATCCATCCAAACCCAGTACTATGTCAGGTAAGGATATTAATATATTTGCCTCCCTTTGGATGCACGCAAAACGGTGTCATCGATTAATTGTCGCGCATTCATATATATTTATGAATTTTGTTGGCTTTCAGAATAAATATAAGATGAACATACAGAGTTATGTTATAACTTCCATGATATTACTCAATGACCAAACATGCATTTGTAAGTTTATGCGGATAGTTCCGAATCAAAGGAGGAGACATTTAAAAAGAAAATAATGCTTGAAGCAACATACTGATATATATAAACATGTGTACCTAATTATACGATATTAAACAACACAAATAGCAAATAGTACATTTCGAAACCCTAACACCTTTATACTTCTATGTATCTACGTATGTATATGTCAATAGATTAAAAGAGCTGACCATCCATAGTCCTGAACGCATCATAAGTGATTCATCATCGTCGACGCTTCACCATCTATACGATTTTAGTTAGCCTCGGAAGCCTGAGAATAGCAGGGTACACCGCGGGAAAACTCTTCCAATTATTTTCTCGAGAACACTAATTGGGAAATAGGACTTTCGGATTTTCGATGTCAGCTATTTGGCAAAATGAAATGTTTTTACGCCTTTCTATTTTCGTTTAAGAAATTGAAAAGTATAATTATTGTTGCGAATTTGTTTAAAATGTATCAACAAAATATAAACAATACTCAAAACTGCACTTCATATTGTATTGACAAAATGAGTAATGAACTGGTGCAACATCAAGGCGCTGCCCTCTTATATATGTTATTATACAAGAAATCTGCTGGAGCTCTCTTCTTCCATTCAGCAAATTATTTTTCTGGCGGTCATGTGGAGTTCTATCGTTATACGCCAAAATCTAATAAAGCCTTCTAAAAAACTCCTTGCGTGATTTTTGAATGGCTTTGTCTCAAATTACCTAAGAGTTCTTTCTGTTGCTTATTAATATACTCCTCAATTTAAAATGAGGAATATTATTGCAGAGTACTAACGTATTTTAGCACAAATTTGTACAAATAACTGATATTTCGACACAATTTACCTAAAGTATTTTGCTAGGTTCCCTTTAATTTTACAAGTGAGAAATCCTTAAAAATGGCAGATAAATCTTCCCTTCACTCATATTCATTATACCAGCTTTTCATCGTTAACCGGTTTTTCCTATTTTCTTCCTTTATATTAGTTTCCTTTGATGTCTTCTGCCAATTTTCAAACAAATTTTGAGGAATTTTGCCATCCATGTTTAAAAAACTCCCCGGAGAGGTGGAGTCTTGAAACTTGGAACGGATGTCAGAGCCCGATAACGTTAAACCCGAGGGAAGAAACTATGCTAGGTCGTCCAGAGATGGTGAAAGTTCTAAAAAACGTCAAAACTTGGAAATGTTTCTTTCGAGTTTTGAGGAACTTCTCGATAACCCGGATACCTGATACCTGGAAGAAAATTTCGGGCTCTAACAGGTTGTAATATTTAGAACAAAAGAGTTTTCTAGATGTAGCAGGGTTTCCAGATATTCAGAAATATTTAGAAAGTTCATATACAACAGGTGGAGTCTTGCGATCTCTATTTGAGTAACTTCCCGGAGAGCTAGATTCTTGAAATTAAGAACATATTTCAGAGCCCCATAGCAATGTAACATAAGGGAAAAAAGTTCGATAGATAGTCCAGGGATCGTGAGAATTCAATCACCCTAACTTTGAAATTTTTGTGTTGAGTTTTAAAGAACTTCCCGATAACCTAGAGGCCTATAAATTTGAGAGAGATATTCCGGGATATTTCGAAAGTCCATTTGCAGCATGCGAGGACTTGTGAGATAGAGCTAGAGTGTTGAAACTAAAAACATACTTCAGAGCCCCATGATAATGCAACAGTAGGGAAAAAAATGTTTCGAGGTGGTCCATGGGCTTTGAAAGTTAAAAAAAAATCGACCTAACTTGGAAACCCAGAGACCTGATCCTTTGAACGCAATTTCGGGCTTTATTCGCTTGTAATATTTAGGACAAAAGAGTTTTCTAGATAGGACAGGGATCGGGATATTTAGAGGCACTAAAAAATTCAGTTGAAATTGTGGAATCGTGTGATCGATGTTTAAGTAGCTACTGATTGGGCTAGAAACATGAAACCTACACATATGTAGTTCAGGTCACCTTGACAATGCAACAAAAGCAGAAAATGAAAAGAAGATAAAGCAATTTTACTTTATATAGTTAAATGGGCCAGAAGATACGAAAAATACCTTTTTAAGCAAAGACATAATCTTGTTGAATATATATATATATATATATATATAAGTCTTTTACACAGTTAAGATTGAAAACAAATATAATTAGTATATACCTAATGGTGTATAAGGAATAAACGCTTTTACACTAGTATGAAGTATGAACGTTGGATATTATGAGTTCAATACTCAGCAAGGAATGAAATTCGGAAAAATTCCTAGTAAAAATCCCGTTTGTTAACTTTATAATTTTTCTCTAATATCAATAACAAGGAATATTTTTCATTTCTTCTGGTTCACTTACATGAAGGAAGTACTTAAAAATTTGTTTTCTTCTTTTATATCGAACATTGTTCAGAATATTAGGAAAGGGAGAATGCAGAAATTCCGAATTTCGATTAATTTGCACAGTAGTATGCATTGCATTGCATGGAAGTCTGTTGAATTTTTATTTTAATGTATGCGCGTGACTCTCTCACCCTTCGTTCTGTTGCCATTCTTTTTTCAAAGTATAGAAAAAGTATCTTCATACTCAAAGCTGCATACTGTAATGTTGAAATAAAAACGAAAAGAATTTATGAAGTGCCGTTTATACGGCACCAAGAGTAAGTTGCTTTATTCATAATATTTCGGCTTATTTATACTAAAATATTCTATTCAAATTCTTATGTACTAAAGTTCCTATATACTAAACATACGTACATGCATATTGCATGAGCGATCTAAACGTTTGCACATAGCAACCGGTCGCACGGCCGCTGGCACATAAGCGTGGCTCATATAACACACGCGTTTGCTTGCTTGCTTGCCTCTGGGAACGTAATTATGTTGGCATTGCTTAATATAAATACATTCACACTTATGACTCAAGCAGAGTGTCGAATGCACTGCAGCGTGTGAATCGTTTATAATGAGTGCAAGATATATGTATGTTACACCACCAATTTTTAGAGAATGGATTTATATTGAGTGTAGAGGCATTCTATTTCAATTAAATTTATGACAGAGTCTCAAGTGGTTTTGTATTTAAGTGGTTTGCTTATGGAAAGTGGTTTTGGTTTTGTAAATAAAATTTTTCATTTTAATTGTTTTACTTGTGCGGTATATTTTTTTCAATGTGGGGTACTTGAGTTTATGAGTTTACATTTTCTTTTCTTTTTGTTCTTTGGTTTTAGGTAATTATTTATGTTACCAAATTTTCATTTTGTTTAATTCAGTTTCAAGTGGGCTACTAAATAATTTATTTCATTCAGAATTTTTGTTTGTTTTTTTATTAATGTATTTTTCTTTTGCATACAATAAAAATTTTCTTTGTGTTTACAGAATTGAAGTGTTCTTATTCTACGAGTTTAAGCCTATTTTTATGTACTATGATTTTCTTATTTTTATTGCTTAGAGGATAATTACTATTCTGATTTATGCTTTCTACGTTTCTATTTTCTACATTATAGGGAACTAATGTGAAGTTATTTTTCTTATCGATATTTTCTACCTTATAGGGCCCCTTATACCTACTATCTAACTTATGACCTGCTTCATCTCTGACTAATACTAAATCTCCTAAATTTATTTTTTTATATTATATTTTCCTATCATAACTAATTTTTTGTTTTTCCTTAGCCTCTTTTACTAATTTATAAGCTCTATCTGCGCTATTTTGTAACCAATATTTAATTTCCTTTTTGTAAGTATCATAATTGTATAATGGGCTTAGCGTATTTTCTTGTAAAAATTCGGAAGTCTGGAGTTTTTTACCAAAAACTAGTACGAATGGACAATAACCATGAGCTGTAGATGGGGTTGTATTATAACTACGAAAAATATTTAAGGTATTCATCCCAATCGTCTTTGTCAATGGATATGTAGGAAACCACATATTCATTGAATGTTCGATGACTACGTTCGAATGTGCCTAAAGTTGGATGGTGGTAAGGTGTTGCAGTTTTTTGGTGCATTTTTGGAAGCTTGCATAATTCCTCAAATAAGCTATTTTTATATTCGCTTCCAATATCTGTTATAACTGTTTTTATGCAACCATAAACTAGGATAAATTTTCAAATATCGCTTTGGCTATTGTTTTTGCATGTTTTCTGGGTATTGGTATTGCAACCAAATACTTAGTAAGATCACATACCATCCATTTTCCGACCTGGGAAGAGGGCCAATCGTATCTATTTCTGCTATTTCGAACGCTTTTGTGAACGTTGCGGTTATAATCATAGTCTCTTTAAAATTTTTATTTATTTTATTTTTATTACAATGAACGCATTTTTTAATATATTTTCTGATATCGTTTTTCATTCCCTTCCAATAGTATTTTTGTCTTATTTTATTTGCATGCGATTTATTCCTGGGTGGCCACCAAAAACAGGATCGTCATGATATTTGTGAAGAATTTCATCATTTTCTCGTTACTTGTCACATGCACAACCTCTGGAGTTAATGCTATAATTAAATTTTGAGAAGTTTGGTACCAATTTCTTTAAATGTGTCTACCCGGGTATAATTATTTTTAAACAATTTGTCTCCTAAAGACAACTGTATTTTTCTAATTCCTAAACTGCCGGCTTCTACCATAAGCCAGATAAAGAATTTCCCTAAGTCAATCTTCGCCCTAACAACTAGGTTTTTTATATTAATTTCGCTACAAATTGTCTTTCCTTTTCTGAAATATTATTGCGGGGGATCGAAAATGAGCTGGACTAGTCTTCTTACTTCACATTTATTTAGCGCTTCAAATATTATTGGGTTCTCTTTGTGACTTGTATTATTTTCATTTTTACTACGGTTATTACTGGAATTTTTTTTTAATATTCGATCTGGTTGTTAATTTTAAGATTTTACACGATTCTGCCGATTTTCTTTTAGGTCTTTGATATCTATGCGTGATAATGCGTCTGCTACATAATTTTCTTTTCCTGCGATATACTCCACCTCGAAATCATATTCTTCCAAATCTAATCTTACTTACTTACTTAATTGGCGCTTAACCGTCTAAACGGTTATGGCCGTCCAACAAGGCGCGCCAGTCGCTCCTTCGCTCCGCCAACCGGCGCCAATTGGTCACACCAAGGGAGTTTAAATCGTTTTCCACCTGGTCCTTCCAACGGAGTGGGGGCCGACCTTTACCTCTGCTTCCATAGGCGGGTTCCGATAGACACACTTTCTTGACCGGAGCATCATCATTCATTCGCATAACATGGCCTAGCCAACGCAGCCGCTGCATTTTAATTCGCTGGACTATGTTGATGTCTGCGTATAGCTCGTACAGCTCATCATTAAATCTTCTTCGGTACTCGCCATCGCCAACGCGTAGAGGTCCATAAATTTTTCGAATAACTTTTCTCTCGAACACTCTCAAAGCCGCTTCATCTGCTGTTGTCATGGTCCATGCTTCTGCCCCATATAGCAGTACGGGTACGATAAGTGACTTGTAGAGTATGATTTTCGTTCGCCGAGAGAGGACTTTACTTTTCAATTGCCTACTCAGTTCAAAGTAGCATTATTGGCGAGATTGATTCTTCGCTGGATTTCAGTGCTGATGTTGTTTCTAGTGTTGATGCTGGTTCCCAAATAAACGAAGTCTTTCACTATTTGAAAATTTTGGCTGCCAACAGTAGCGTGGTTGCCAAGGCGCGTATGCACTGACTCTTTGCTGGATGACAGCAGGTACTTCGTTTTGTCCTCATTCACCATCAAACCCATCTTTACCGCTTCTTTTTCCAGTTTGGAGTAAGCAGAACTAACAGCGCGGGTGTTTAGGCCGATGATATGAAGGATTTTCATCGAAAATAGGAATGTTAAGGGTCTGTTGTCTGTTTGACCAAAAATTGTCTACCGTAAATGTATGGGCTAAAATATGTTATGGCCCAATGAATGGTCGCTAATTCTTTTTCAATTGTTGATTTATTAATTTCTCCATTTTTTAAATGATCTTGATAGGTGGCAATTGTTAATTGCCTTCCTTCGTACTCTTTACTCAAAATTGCACTACAAGCATAGCCGATAGCATCTGTTGTAATACAAAATTGTTTTCGGAAATCTGGTTTTTTTAAAATACTAGGGCTTACTAACGCAGCTTTGAAATAGTCAAACGATTTTTTGCAGTCCTCTGTCCAGTCGAAAACTACATTTTTCTTGCAAAGTCTTGTTATTATTCTAGAGTATTCTGCAAAATTTGGAATAAATCTTCTGTAATAATTGCAAAATGCGACGAATCATTTCCCTTCATCCGCATTTTTAGGTGTTGGGATAGTTTTTTACTTTTCGAATTTACTGGGATCCGGTAAAATTCCTTTGCTTGTGCATTTATGACCAAGGTAAGTTACTTCTTAGTTGAAAAATAGCATTTATCCGGATGTAATTTTAAATTATATTTTCTACAAGTTGCGAAAACATCTCGTAAATTTTTAATCATATGATTTTCGGAGCATCCTAATACGACTAAATCGTCCATGTATAGGAATGCTTGTGAAGGTTTTAAGCCTGCAAATGCCAATGTCATCATTCTTTGGAATGAGTTCGGTGCTACTTTAAGGCCATACGGTAGTCTTTTAAAACGATAAGTACCATTATCCGCTGTAAAGGATGTGATATCTCTTGACTCTTCGCTGAGTTCAATCTGGTGAAATCCAGACATTAAATCTAAGCATGAAAAATATTTAGCTCTTCCTAATTGATCTAGTATGTCATCAATTCTTGGTAAAGGGAATTTATCTGCGGTTAATTTTTTATTTACCTGTCTGTAATCTACAACCATTCTCCATCTTTTTCCTTGGTTATTCGGTAGTGATTTTTTCGGTACTAATAAAATTGGACTATTGAATTCTGAAATTGAAGGTTCTATTATGTCATCTTTAACTAATTTGTTTACTTGTTTATTAATTTCACTCTTATGAGCTTCTGGTATTCTATAATTTTTTACGTAGACTGGGTTGTTGTCTTTCATATGAAGTTTTTGTTTGTAAAAATTATTAGTAGTAATTGGTTCTGTTTCCAATGAAAAAATGTCAATGAATTCTGCACATAATGCATTAAGTGATTTATTTGCAAATTTTGGAAAATTTTTATTTAATCTTTCTAATTTTTCCTTATTGTTGGCCTCATTTTCGAGTTTTTTATTTTCAATTATTGTATAATCATTCAAGTTTTCTGTACGTATATTAAAATCTTGCAGTGTTGCATTTTTATTTGTTGTATTTATAATTCTAACAAATGTTTGTTGTGAATTTGCTAGTGTGTTTGCAATAAAAATACCTTCAGACAATTCTTGTTGTGGGATTAATAAATCTGAATTTTTATTTTCTATGTGAATTTGTCGAACTACTTCTGATCGTGCGGGAATTGAAATACTATTGATTGTTGGTTTGTTAGTCATCTGAATTATTATGTTTTCTGGGTAGTCATATGGTCTCAGTATTAGAGTGTCACCTTCTGTTTGATAATCCAAAATGCAATTATATTTTTTAATGAAATCTAATCCTAATATTCCATCACATGGGATTGGGAAAGTGTCTTCTACTACGTGAAATTTGTGTCTAATTAATAGGTAATCATCTTTTAAATCTGCTTTAACCGTGCCAATAGTGCTTGTTATTCCTTGACCAATTCCTCTTAGATCTGTTTTTTGAGAATTATTTATCGTGACATTACTGTCAATCTGCCCCTTTTTTATTATTGAAATATCCGCTCCCGTATCGATTAGGAGGGTTGATATGGAATCATTCAGAGTTGTTCTGGAAGATATGTAGCTATTAAGATGTAAATTGAAAATATATAATTTGTTATTTATTGAGGTGGAGTTTGTTGGTTTTCCTGTTGTGTAACATTTCGGACATTTCTGGTGTTATTGCGGGTATTTCCTCGCGATCCGAAATTTCGACCAGGTCTTTGGTTATTTTGTCTGTTATTATTATTATTATTATTATTGTTATTATTATTTTTATTATTATACGTATTGAAAGAACGTCTATAATTTCCTCTATAATTATTGTTTTGGTAACTCCTGCGGAAGTTTCCTCGGAAATTGGAATTTTGTTGGCGAATATGTAGTAGTGAATTTGTATTTCCAGTTACTTCTGTGCAACTGTTAGTAAATTTTGATATGGCTTCGTTCATTGTTGTGAACGTTCCAGCTTGCATAATTGTTTTTACTTTATCGTTGGAGCAGTTTTTACACATAGCTTTCACAGCTGATTGTGTAGCATACTTGGTTGCTAACTCTGGGTGTTCAGTCCGTCAGATATGTATGCTACTTCCAACGATTTTGTGAGCTTTTCAATTTCAGCAGTGTATTGATTTGCAGTTTTACTGCGCTGTTGGATATTCAGGAGTTTTGCTGTCAAAACTTCAACTGATTCACCTTTAATTGCTGTTTTTAATTTTTGTCTTATTGCTTCGATTGTGCTTTCAGTGTTTATTAGGTTTCTGGCTGTTCCTTTCAGCTTGGTTTTTATCACTGAAACCGCTATAGCTTCATGGGTATCCTTAATTTGTTCTAAGATATCTAAAGCATCCAAAACTATCAAGTTTTCAGCTTTACCATCGAATTCTGGCAAAACTGATGAAGCAGTCTTTAAAAATTCGACTATTGTTTGTGACATTTTGTTGATTTCAGTTTGTGAGTTTGATGTTTCTGTTAAAATTTCCTGTTTTTCTTCTTCTACTTTTTGTTCTATTTCTGGTTCCTCTTCTAAATTGGAGGCTGGCTCAGAAGGAATGTGCTAAAGTCTATTTCTATTTCCTTCTTGAAACTCGTTGGTACTTTGAATTCTATATCATATCTTGCCAGTGACGACAACAATTTGACTCTAACGCTGCCGTATAGTTTACCATTCAACTGTTGAAGTGTTTTTCCTATTTTGTTAAATACTTCAACTATTATTTTAAGATGCTTTATATTTGTAAGATTTTTCTCCTATCGTTTTTTCTTCTATAAGTAGTTTAACGATATCTTCCCATTTGCCCATTGGAGATGGGAGTTAAAACTTAGTTAAACCTTATCTAAACCATCTGCGCGGCTGGTATATCGCTTTTTTAGGAATTTTTATGGGTTGAGTAGAGTTTCAGAAACAAACTGATGCAACTGACTACGCAGATTACACTGGTCGACGGCCAAAATTTACCAGAGACGCCGTCATGAAATTCGTATGTAAAACCACCCCGTGATTTCGAAAATCGAGTTAATTTTTGATTCTATGGTACCGTTTTTGAGATATTTGCAATTTACCGTTATTCGAAAAAAACCAAAAAGATGGCTCCCTTTAATTACGTATATCTTACGAACCGATCAAGCAATTTCAAAAAAATTCACAGAATCGGAAAGACCACAAAATTTGCCTTAAACGCATTATACATTGTTTTTGATGGACCAAATAGTTTTCGAGATATTAGCTTATAATTTCAGATTTTTGTTTTTTTTATGAAAAAATATGAAAAAAATTACTCTTTGCGAGGACAGCATTCCAAAACCACAACTTCTTATGCAGATATTTTTTCTTTACGTAAAGCTCTGTTTAATTAGAAAAAAGATAAGCTATCATCGAAGAAAATCTATGAAAAACTGCGTAAGTTATAAGCGATCAAATAAAAATACCCAGGTTGCGCAATTTCAACGTATACCTCAAAACGTATGTATGGTATAAAGAAGAGTGAAATATCTAGCTATGCTCTGTTTCTATTTAGTTAAAAGTTCAATTTATGAACGAAATTACCCATATTTTTTACTTTTTTAAATTTATTTATGTTTATACTATATTCTAACAATCTTTATTTGATTTTGCTATGTAGTCGAAATAATTATGTGTTCTAATTTGACGCTTATTCAGTTTCGGATCGGTTTCTCTTATGAGAAACCAGCAGTAATCACCCATCATTGCGACGTCCCAGAATCCTTGATAGCGATTCTCAATTAATTTTATTTGCTGATTAAACCTTTCGCCATGTTCGTCACTTTCGTCGCCAAGATTTGCCGGAAAAAAGCTCAAATGTGAGTGCAGAAAGCGAATTTTTAAGGACATATTTACGCCTGGAAAGAAAATATTAGTTAGGTAAACAAGTTATAGAATTTTGGGAAACTAATTTTAATAAGCCTTTAAGCCATTTTCGCATAATTATTGATTAAGTCGTTCACTATCTGCTCGTAGTTAGGGCTTTTGTGTCTACCGAGAAAAGAAGCAACGACCTTTTCAAAGGTTTCCCACGCTGCTGCCTCAACTGATGAGAGTAGTCTTTTGAATTGATTATTGTTGATCAACTTTTTTATTTGTGGTCCAACAAAAATACCTTCCTTTATCTTGGCTTGAGAAACATCTGGAAAAATTGTTTTCAAATAATCGAATGCTCCGCCTTCTTTGTCCAAAGCCTTAACAAAGTTTTTAATGAAACCGAGCTTGATGTGTAAGGGTGGAAGTATGATTTTCTCTTTCTTGACAAGAGGGGTGTATTTGATGTTATCCATACCAACGGTAAACTCGACTCTTTCCGGCCAATCCTTTCTGACGTAGTGGTCCTTACGAGCTCGGCTATCCACTTGCAAAGGAAGCAGCAGTGCTTGGTGTAGCCACTTTGTAGACCGCATATCATTGCAACGACTTTGAGATCAGAATATATTTTCCAATCATGTTCTTCATATTTGATGAATTTGAGTAGTTTTTGCATTTCCTCGTAGGTTTCCTTTGTATTTACTGCATGTACGGTCGGGATAGAAGGCTGTTTGTTACCAATATGCAATAATACAGCCTTCATTCTCAGTTTATTGCTGTCTATGAACAATCGCCAGTCTTTTGAATCATATGTTTGACCAAACTCTTTGAATAAACCAGGAATGTCGTTGCAGTAGCATATACTGTCTTTCTTGGTATAGTGTTTGGAAAATGGTTCGTGACGAGTTCTACAATATATCACCTTAACATCGGATGACACAAATTTAAATTGTTGCATACGAGAAGTGTGGATCTCGGCCTTTTCCTTGGATAGTTCCAAATCTCTTATCCAATCATTAAGTTGTGCTTGTGACAGAACGTTTCTCTCGTTTCCCATGCGAATTCAGTACAACTTGATTCCCCGCACTCAGATATTACTGTTGACAATGGAACTGGATCCGCAACTGCCGTTGAATGTAGTACTGGTAATGTCACTGTAAGTACGCTGCATAGGTTACTCTTCTTGATCTTCCAACGCCAAGTACTTTTGGTTGACAAATATAACACTCTATTGAATGGCAAGTAGGTTCTCTCCATATCATTGCTGTATCAAATTTTATTTGTTGTCCCGATTCCGACTGAATCAGTTCTACTCGACACGATGTACACAAAGTGTTCGGTGTCCATGGGTTTTCAGCATTTTTAGGCTCAATGCCAAAATACTCGGAGTATAAAGTTTTCATATGATCTGAGAACAATCGTCGTCGCCTTATGATAGTATATTGGCCACACATGAAACAGAACATATCTGGATCGTTATTACACATAAATTCTCGCCTCCTTTTACTCATTTTATTTTTTTTAATAAACCACGGTTTTGAAATTTGACTTATGAACTGAACTATCTCCGGCGAGCCTTGCAGATATTTTGAGGTTTCAAGGCGCATTAACTCATATTTATACTCGGAACAAAAATAAAATTGAAAAAAATCAAATCTTACCTAGACAGAAAGGTTCCTGTTTATACGAAGCTGGGAAAAGTAAAATACTACCTGCTTTAGATGTAGGCTTTAAAAATTTTCTGTGTCTTATAATTTGAAAATCTACCTGCATACTTACCCATAAGTGACGGAAATACATGTTTTTAACTACATGCCTACAGCAGGTTTCGAATCCAACCACTCTTCCTTTCGATGCAACCACTCTACCTACTATAAAACAATTCGAGTATTAAAAGTACTATTTGATTTATTTAAAGAAAAGTATTATCATTGTTATGGTGTTATTCGTTTATCAGGATAATATCCCATTTGCACTTTATACCTTTAATATATGTATGTATACATACATTGAAGTTGCGCAACCTGGGTACTTTTATTTGATCGCTTATAACTTACGCAGCTTTACATCGATTTTCTTCGATGATAGCTTATCTTTTTTCTAATTAAACAGAGCTTTACGTAAGAAAAAATATCTGTATAAAAAGTTGTGGTTTTGGAATGCTGCCCTCGCAAAGAAAAAAAACAAAAATCTGAAATGATAAGCTAATATCTCGAAAAATATCTCGTTGAGAAAAAATAATGTATGATGTGTTTATAGTAAATTTTATCAAATTTATCATGCAATGCTTTACCCGTTCGTGAGATATACGTAATTAAAGGGAGCCATCTTTTTGGTTTTTTCGAATAAGGGTAAATTGCAAATATCTCAAAAACGGTACCATAGAATCAAAAATGAACGCAATTTTCGAAATCAGGGGATGATTTTATATACGAGTTTCATAATGGCGTTTCTGGTAAAGAGAAAAAGTTGAAATTCGTGGTCCAGTGTTATTAGAAGCATGATTTTGATAGTATCTAGTGCCTCAGTATGATCTACTACTGGACTGAGTTTACAACGTTTGCCGTTGGTTTTTCTATTTTTGATTCTTGGCTTCCCATCGTAAAAAAAATGAAGACAAAAAAAATTTTTTTGTTTTTTTCTTTTATTAAAAAAATTTTTCTTTTTTTTCAATATATTAATCTGTTCTTCCCATAAATTTGACTTCGTACCTATATAATTCTTCGGGCGTTGTTGCTGGTGGGTTTCTTACATTCCATATTGTTGGTTCCCCAGGCATATCAATAAGTTTCCACCATTTTTTCAACCATACTAGAGTTTTTCCCTCATCTACAATTTTAATTTCATTTTAAGGCCCTCAAGTGGGCCTTTTACATAACTTTTAATTTTTCTTGATCTTTCCATAATTTTAAAATCAATAGTTTTACAAAATTGTATTTTATTTTTTTTTCCAACACCCTAATGTTTACATTGCTGGCTTTGGTTTTTATTTGATAATTATTTTTCCTTAATTCTTTGATTTCTTGTTTTAGTTTAATTTTTTTCTGCCTAATTTGTGCTTAAATTAATTTTTTCATAAATCTTGGCTATTGTCTTTCGAATGGCAAATTGCTTTCCTCCTCTTTTTCTTTTAAATTTTATCGGTTTTGGAACTTTAGGTTCCTCAATTTTATGAATCTTATTTCTCTGTCTATATTCCTCGATTGTTATTGGCTTAGGGCCTTGCTTGGGTATTTCAGGTGTTTTGTTTTCACCTTCTTGGAACTTTAGATTTAGTTTAACTAATCTTTCAAAAATTTGGTCAAATTGGCTTTGACAATGTATGTCCTCTTCTTGGAACATATCTCAAAATTTAGCAAAAAAAAAGGTTTTTACAGCAGAAATTTGAATTTTTGCTTGTCAATAGCCAGCCGTTAGGTTGCCCGAATATTTTTTCTGCTTAAAAATTATGTCTAAAATGTTAAAACTATTTCAAAACAAGTAAGAAAGGTTAAGTTCGGGTGTACCGAACATTACATACTCAGTTGAGAGCTATGGTGGCAATATAAGGGAAAATAACCATGTAGAAAAATGAACCGAGGGTAACCCTGGAACGTGTTTGTATGACATGTGTATCAATGAAAGGTATTAAAGAGTATTTAAGAGGGAGTGGGCCATAGTTCTATAGGTGGACGCCTTTTCGAGATATCGCCATAAAGGTGGGCCAGGGGTGACTCTAGAATGCGTTTGTACAATACGGTTATCAAACGAAAGGTGTTAATGAGTATTTCAAAAGGGCTTGGGTGTAGTTCTACAGGTGGACGCCTTTTCGAGAGATCGCCATAAAGGTGGACCAGGGGTGACTCTAGAATGTGTTTGTACGATATGGGTATGAAATTAAAGGTATTAATGAGGGTTTGAAAAGGGAGTGGTGGTAGTTGTATAGGTGGTCACCTTTTCGAGATATCGGCATAAAGGTGGACCAGGGGTGATTCTAGAATGCGTTTGTACAATATGGGTATCAAACGAAAGGTGTTAATGAGTATTTTAAAAGGGCGTGGGGCTTAGTTCTATAGGTGCATACCTTTTCGAGATATCGCCATAAAGGTGGACCAGGGGTGACTCTAGAATGTGTTTGTACGATATGGGTATCAAATTAAAGGCATTAATGAGGGTTTTTAAAGGGAGTGGTGGTAGTTGTATAGGTGGTCGCCTTTTCGAGATATCGGCATAAAGGTGGACCAGGGGTGACTCTAGAATGTGTTTGTACGATACGGGTATCAAAATAAAGGTATTAATGAGGCTTTTAAAAGGGAGTGGTGGTAGTTGTATATGTGGAGGCGTTTTCCAGATATCGACCAAAATGTGGACCAGGGTGACCCAGAACATCATCTGTTGGGATACCACTAATTTATTTATATATATAATACCACGAACAGTATTCCTGCCAAGATTTCAAGGGTTTTTTATTTCGCCTTGCAGAACTTTTATCATTTCATTCTACTTAATATGGTAGGTGTCACACCCATTTTACAAAGTTTTTTTCTAAAGTTATATTTTGCGTCAATAAACTAATCCAAATACCATGTTTCATCCCTTTTTTCGTATTTGGTATAGAATTATGGCATGTTTTTCGTTTTTCGTAATTTTCGATATCGAAAAAGTGGGCGTGGTCATACTCCGATTTCGACCATTTTTACACCAATACAAAGCGAGTTCAGATAAGTACGTGAACTGAGTTTAGTAAAGATATATCGATTTTTGCTCAAGTTATCGTTTTAACGGCCGAGCGGAAGGACAGACCGTCGACTGTGTTTAAAAACTGGGCGTGGCTTCAACCGATTTCGCCCTTTTCACAGAAATAAGTTATCGTCCCAGAATTAAGTCCCTACCAAATTGCACAAGGATTGGTAAATTTTTGTTCGACTTATGGCATTAAAAGTATTCTAGACAAATTAAATGAAAAAGAGCGGAGCCACGCCCATTTTGAAAATCTTCTTTTATTTTTGCATTTTGTGGACCAGGGGTGACTCTAGAATGTGTTTGTACGATATGGGTATCAAATTAAATGTATTAAGGAGGGTTTTAAAAGAGAGTGGTGGTAGTTGTATAGGTGATCGCCTTTTCGAGATATTGGCATAAAGGTGGACCAGGGGTGACTCTAGAATGCGTTTGTACAATATGGGTATCAAACGAAAGGTGTTAATGAGTATTTAAAAGGGAGTGGGCCTTAGTTCTATAGGTGGACGCCTTTTCGAGATATCGCCATAAAGGTGGACCAAGGGTGACTCTAGAATGTGTTTGTACGATATGGGTATCAATTAAAGGTGATAATGAGTATTTTAAAAGGGCGTGGGGCTTGGTTCTATAGGTGGACGCCTTTTCGAGATATCGCCATAAAGCTGGACCAGGGGTGACTCTAGAATGTGTTTGTACGATACGGGTATCAAAATAAAGGTATTAATGAGGCTTTTAAAAGGGAGTGGTGGTAGTTGTATATGTGGAGGCATTTTCCAGATATCGACCAAAATGTGGACCAGGGTGACCCAGAACATCATCTGTTGGATACCGCTAATTTATTTATATATATAATACCACGAACAGTATTCCTGCCAAGATTTCAAGGTTTTTTTTTCGCCTTGAAGAACTTTTTCATTTCATTCTACTTAATCTGGTAGGTGTCATACCCATTTTACAAAGTTTTTTTCTAAAGTTATATTTGCGTCAATAAACTAATCCAAATACCATGTTTCATCCCTTTTTCGTATTTGGTATAGAATTATGGCATGTTTTTCGTTTTCGTAATTTTAGATATCGAAAAGTGGGCGTGGTCATACTCCGATTTCGACCATTTTTTACACCAATACAAAGTGACTTCAGATAAGTACGTGAACTGAGTTTAGTAAAGATATATCGATTTTTGCTCAAGTTATCGTTTTAACGGCCGAGCGGAAGGACAGACCGTCGACTGTGTTTAAAAACTGGGCGTGGCTTCAACCGATTTCGCCCTTTTCACAGAAATAAGTTATCGTCCCAGAATCTAAGTCCCTACCAAATTGCACAAGGATTGGTAAATTTTTGTTCGACTTATGGCATTAAAAGTATTCTAGACAAATTAAATGAAAAAGAGCGGAGCCACGCCCATTTTGAAATCTTCTTTTATTTTTGCATTTTGTGGACCAGGGGTGACTCTAGAATGTGTTTGTACGATATGGGTATCAAATTAAATGTATTAAGGAGGGTTTTAAAAGGGAGTGGTGGTAGTTGTATAGGTGATCGCCTTTTCGAGATATTGGCATAAAGGTGGACCAGGGGTGACTCTAGAATGCGTTTGTACAATATGGGTATCAAACGAAAGCTGTTAATGAGTATTTAAAAGGGAGTGGGCCTTAGTTCTATAGGTGGACGCCTTTTCGAGATATCGCCATAAAGGTGGACCAAGGGTGACTCTAGAATGTGTTTGTACGATATGGGTATCAAATTAAAGGTATGAATGAGGGTTTTAAAAAGGAGTGGTTGTAGTTGTATAGGTAGTCGCCTTTTCGAGATATGGGCATAAAGGTGGACCAGGGGTGACTCTAGAATTTGTTTGTACGATATGGGTATCAAATGAAAGGTGTTAACGAGTATTTTAAAAGTGAGAGGGCCTTAGTTCTATAGTTGAACACCTTTTGGAGATATCGCCATAAAGATGGACCAGGGGCGACTCTAGAATGCATTTGTACAATATTAGTATCAAACGAAAGGTGTTAATGAGTATTTCAAAAGAGCTTGGGACTTAGTTCTATAGATGGAGGCCTTTTCGAGATAACGCCATAAAGGTGGACCAGGGGTGACTAGAGAAAGTGTTTTTACGATATCGGTATCAAACTAAAGGTATTAATGAGGGTTTAAAAGGGAGTGGTGGTAGTTGTATATGTGGTTGCCTTTTCGAGATATGGGCATAAAGTGGACCAGGGTGACTCTAGAATGCGTTTGTACAATATGGGTATCAAACGAAAGGTATTAATGAGTATTTAAAAGGGAGTGGGTCTTAGCTCTATGGGTGGACGCCTTCTCGAGATATAGCTATAAAGGTGGACCAAGGGTGACTCTAGAATATGTTTGTACGATATGGGTATCAAATTAAAGGTGATAATGAGTATTTTAAAAGGGCGTGGGGCTTGGTTCTATAGGTGGACGCCTTTTCGAGATATCGCCATAAAGCTGGACCAGGGGTGACTCTAGAATGTGTTTGTACGATACGGGTATCAAATAAAGGTATTAATGAGGCTTTTAAAAGGGAGTGGTGGTAGTTGTATATGTGGAGGCATTTTCCAGATATCGACCAAAATGTGGACCAGGGTGACCCAGAACATCATCTGTTGGATACCGCTAATTTATTTATATATATAATACCACGAACAGTATTCCTGCCAAGATTTCAAGGTTTTTTTTTCGCCTTGAAGAACTTTTTCATTTCATTCTACTTAATCTGGTAGGTGTCATACCCATTTTACAAAGTTTTTTTCTAAAGTTATATTTTGCGTCAATAAACTAATCCAAATACCATGTTTCATCCCTTTTTTCGTATTTGGTATAGAATTATGGCATGTTTTTCGTTTTCGTAATTTTAGATATCGAAAAGTGGGCGTGGTTATACTCCGATTTCGACCATTTTTTACACCAATACAAAGTGACTTCAGATAAGTACGTGAACTGAGTTTAGTAAAGATATATCGATTTTTGCTCAAGTTATCGTGTTAACGGCCGAGCGAAAGGACAGACGGTCGACTGTGTATAAAAACTAGGCGTGGCTTCAACCGATTTCGCCCTTTGATCACAGAGATAAGTTATCGTGCCAGAATCTAAGCCCTACCAAATTTCACAAGGATTGGTAAAATTTTTGTTCGACTTATGGCATTAAAAGTATCCTAGACAAATTAAATGAAAAGGGCGGAGCCACGCCCATTTGAAATCTTTTGATTTTGCATTTTGTTGCACCATATCATTACTGGAGTTGAATGTTGACATAATTTACTTATATACTGTAAAGATATTAAATTTCATCGCTTTATTCGTCTTTCGTAATGAATTATCGCACTTTTTCTGTTTTTCGAAATTTTAGATATCGAAAAAGTGGGCGTGGTTATAGTCCGATATTGCTCATTTTAAATAGCAATCTGAGATGAGTGCTCAGGAACCTACATACCAAATTTCATCAAGATACCTCAAAATTTACTGAAGTTATCGTGTTAACGAACGGACGGACGGACGGACATAGCTAAATCAAATTTTTTTCGATCCTGATGATTTTGATATATGGAAGTCTATATCTATCTCGATTCCTATATAAAGCCCGTAAATTGTCATAAAAAGTGCTAAATTGCATAATTTTTGAGTGCGCCAAATTGGTCATATCCACTGCTCCTGCATCAGTTAGATTATAAAAATTGCTAAATGGCGTCATTTTGAGTGCTCCAAATTTATTCAAATTAGCTTTCAGTAGATTTCGTTTGATCAGCTCCTTTTTCTTTTCTTCTTCCAGGATTAAATTTAGAGTAAAAAACTCGTTTTATAGCTTCACTCTTTGTTCCTTTTATAAAGCTTAGGCTGTAATCAGCCAGTAAAATCCTTGCCAGCTATGAAATTAGGCTGAAAAATCAGCCAGAAGAATCATAGGCAGGATCGCCATGTAAAAGGTTTGAAATAAAATAGACTGCGTTGTGAGTGATCAAAGCTCAATGCTTAATTGCTATTTATTCAAATGTTGTCAGCTTATTTATACAAAATTATTCTAACATATTCTTACAAACATATTTACATTTAAGCATACATACTTACATACATATTTACCTTAATCATACATACTTACATACCTACATACAACTTGATACAAAATATGTACCTACACACCTGTGTTGAGTTGTGACTTCTGTGGGAAATACAACGTTTTGAATGCAAATTTGTTTGGTTGTGTGTTGTACACACAACTGTATTAAATCGTGTGAATGGCTATGTCAGCAAGAACTGAAAATGCTTTTTTATGTGTTGATGAACATTCAGACTATTTTTGTTACAGGGTAGCTGATTTAAATATTTGGCCTTAAACTGTTGGCTGTTTACACTACAATATCGATGGGACCGCTTTTTACAGTTTTTGAAACTTGCGAATTATAATTTGATATGAATCATCCAATGTATAATATACTCTCACTAGGTAACACAAATAGGTCTTGATTTTGTATAGGGATCCGAATTTCATCATTGTTTTGAACGATTGCAGATATGGTATGTAGCTATGGTAATCCTTTTTATTATACTATTATCAAATATGGGTTTGGACAAAATGTTTATTAAATCACTCATTTTTTAAACTAAATCCTAGACTTATTAGGAACTCCTTATTCGCGGGGGCTAAATCAATTTTATGTTGAACAGAAGATTTTACTTCTTAGAGTGTATATTTTTTTTGTAGCCAATACTTTTGAGGCTGATTGAAAACTATTCAAAAAATCTGTATGTGGTGGCGTTTTATTAAAAATTATAATTTTTAGATAGGTTTTAAATGCAGTCTTATTGATATGTTCTTTCCACGAAAATTAAACAAGCTACCAGTTTGATCAACAACTCTAAGAACTAGCGTGCTTATTTGACGTGTATTAACCGTAAATATATAACATTAGCAGGTGTTTCTGAGATTTTATATCCTGGACTAACTCTAAGTGAAAACTGATGAATTGTATGCACAGATAGTTCATTTATATATGATCCGTTGATGATATTCCATTCAACAGATATCGTGTTTATTTTTGTTATATCCACTGGATTGTCGGAGTAATGAAACAATCCCCGGCTTCAGTACTCTTCTACTGGAACCTAGTAATGGACCAATTGAGCATTCTTTATCAAAATTTATTTCTTCCTTAAAGCTCATAATTTCATTTCGAAATGTATTAGGGTTAGCGCTTTGTATCAATATACCCTTGATTTGAAGGGTTATATATTTTAGTAATTGTCTCAAATATATCATCCATTTCATATGTTCCAACAGGTATCTCAATAACATTCGATCCAGTGTGAAAAAATTGTTTTCTTTGTCCACATTTGGAATTGTATGATATGAGTCAAAACTGATTAACCCACAGGCATAATCTTGTTTGAGTTCTATGGGAGGGAAATAATTTGCAATCAATATAGATGAATTACCACTTATTGTTAATGTAACCGACATGTTGATAGGCTATCATTAAATACTTAACTGAAATAATTATTAAAACACTTTCCTTTTATTTGTTTATTTATTTACTTTATTAATTTAAATAATCAACATCCACCCAGGAATTGTCTTCAGAAGAGAATCCTAACCATTTATCATAAACTCTATTGTTTCGACGTCTCAAAAACTTTTTCAATTAAATATACATGAGGAGTTTAGTTTTCAAAAGTTAATATTCGTAAAATCCTCCCTTAATAGCATTACATTGATAGTCTTCAAGTATATATGTTGTAGGGGTTGTGTTTTTAATTGACTTTATTTTAAAAATTTCTGTTGTCCAATTTGGTGTATGCATTTTTTCAAATACATGTTTATATTTACTTATTCTAACCTCATCATTAATTTAAAATTTTGGTCTATGAAAAACTTTTAAATTGTTTGTATGCAGTGTCCAATAAATGTTGTTCATTCGAGGAATTTACCTCATTTGGAGTCATTTGGTGGTCCTGTGAATAGTATTATTATAATTATTGATTAAATTTTTATAGATATCAATCCATTTATAAGTTCCCCGAAAACTAAATTCTTTCTACATCATTCCTTTTAATGTTCTATTGAATCGCTCTATTATAGATGATTTTAATGATGAAAATGTTGAATAATGATTTATATTTTTTGTTTGTAATAATCTCTTAAAGTTAGTATTGTAAATAAGGGAGATACGCTAAGACTCCGGCTTTCTCGGAGGCGCTAAAGGGAGTTAACGCGAAGACTCCGG
>JARSSU010038615.1:0-37677 GCA_029619165.1 Eurosta solidaginis
TCACCGCCCCTTTTTTGTCTAAGCAATAACTCGAAGAAAAAATTAGTCAGAATAGAACCATATGTATATGTATTATTGCACAGCCTTTCAACACTACTAAGCATACAAAACAACAACAACAGCATTTCAAGTGTACAGCGGAGTATGTAATGTTCGGTTTCACCGAACTTAGACTTCCTAACTTATTTTTGTTAAAGTTACCATCTTATTTTAGCACAAGGCTCTTTCGACTGACTTACATATGACACCCACTCGAACAAACAAGAATATGAATTGGTATGAGTGTGAAGTACAAAAAGCACATAAAAACTTTTTTTCTACAAAATTATACTTTGAGACCCATACTTATATACTTTAGCGCATACTCTCGTTATAGGTATGTTTGTATGTATGTGTGTGTCACTCTATGTTAAATTGTGGTAGCGCATGTTTTTAAAACTCTCGAATTACCGACAACCTTGTGCCTTATACCTGGCACTTTGCAGACAAAAAAAACACAAAAACAAACCCATCAACAAATACCACACAATGCAATGTAAATTGAATAAAATTATATGCTTACATAAATTTATTTTCTTTTTAATATACATACTACATACATACAAACACACTTATTACACCCATAAACAGGCTATGAATACTTGCATGATTTTCAAAAAGCATTAAAATGTGGCTTACGATAACGAATGAGAAGGTGAAGGCAGAGAAGAGAAATGGAAATGACTGAAAATGTCGTCATCAGTAAAATTTTCTGTGCGAATAGAAAAATGTTGCATGAATTTTAAAATTTCCACATACGCCTGAGTGTACGACGTCAGCCATCATCAATGCCACGCACCGACAACAAACAAGATCATAAGCCGACAATTTTGCTTTTGTTAAAAGTACAGCAAAATTATTTTATTGAAGGTAGAGTAGATAATAAAAGGGCAATATGCGATGATGGGTGGTTTATTTGTATGCGTTTGATGTGATTTTGTATGGGTAAAGTTCCAAGAGGAGGAGGGAAAGGGAAAGGGAGGGAAAAGGAGAGAGAGAGAGAGAGAGAGAGAAGAGCATTGGAAGAGGGAGAGTGAGAGACGCCGGAGATGCAGATGGAGTTGGAGATGGAAGATGCGGATGGAGATGGTTATGGATATGGAATGGAGAAGGAGATGAAGATGAAGATGAAGATGTAGATGAAGATAAAGATGAAGATGAAGATGAAGATGAAGATGAGGATGAAGATGAAGACGAAGATGAAGGTGAAGATGAAGGTGAAAATGAAGATGAAGATGGAGATGGATATGGAAATGGAGATGGAGATAGGGATAGAGATAGAGAAAAAGATGTAGATTGAGAAGGAGATGGAGATGGAGACGGAGGTGGAGATGAAGATAAAGATAAATATGATCGATGAAGATGAATATGGAGATGGAGATAGAAATGGAGATTGGGATAGAGATAAAGATGGAGATTTAGAAGGAGACTGAAAGGATTTAGAAATATAGATGTAGATGGAGATGGAGAGGGAGAGAGAGAGGAGTAGGGAGAGGAGAGGGAGATGGAGATTGCGATGGAGATAGGGATGGGTAAGATAGACGGACACCGAAATGGAATTGAAGATTGAGATGGAGAAGGAGATGAAGGTGCATGTGGAAACGGTGGTGCAGACGGAGATGGAACTTCCCAGCAGGCTATTGGGCTATGGATATATTCACGGTAGGTAGGCTACTAAAATACCCAAATTATTCAAGGGGTTGTGTAGCGCAACCATTTTAAGGGGTTCCCTGCGCAGTCTATATTTATACTTCACCTACTCGTTTCTAAATCCTCTTCGTTCAGCAACCGAGGCTCTAGTGACCCCAAGTTCAGGGAACTAGGGGATGGGGGAAGGGATGGCCTAAAGGTTCAATGTGGTCATATTAAAACGCTCCCGTATGGTCGGGCTTGTACCTGAATAGTGCTTGTTAACGAAACGTACCAAATATATATCCGGCAAAGGGCCATGAACCTCGCTAACACTTTCCGAAATCTTAGGGAGTGTCTTCATCGCTACAGAAACAACAGACATGGAGAGAAACGAGAGAGAGAGTGAGAGAAATGTAGAGAGAGAGGGGAGGAAAATTAATGGGAGAGGGAGAGAAATAAGGGGGGAAATTATTGGGAGTGGGAAAAGGAAAGATAGTGGAAGAGGGAAAGGGAACAAATGCTATAGGCACTCTGAATTCTTCTGTTTTAAAATACCGTGGCTAAATCTCTAGATCTCAAAGTTTCAGCATTCACTTTTACCAGCAGCAGAAAAAAATAAGGCAGTCGAGACTAGCGATAGTTTCCGCACCACAGGTTTGAGGACTACCTTCGAACTGATGCTAATCGGATGCCCATCGTACTATGGGCAGCCATAGTTCTTCCAACAGCTCGTTCTCTCACACTGTACTAAATCAAGAAGTGTCCTATAGTGCAAGGAAGCATTGGAAAGACTTTGCTCAGGCCAAACGATACATCTCTACTAGGTTCCCGATCATAAAGGGATAATGAAAAGCCTGATGTGTTGGCAGAGAAGGGCAGCACACTATGAATCGCGACGGTAGACGCCCCAATCCACTTGGCAGAAATAAAAAAGAGATAGGAAATGTATATAATTCATCAAGCAGGCGTAGAAGGAAGCATGGGCCTGTAACATTGCTAAGATCATGTGCAATACTACTTTGTTAGACTTACAAAATTGGTAATAGCTCTAAAGCGAGAACACTTAAGGCTCATGATGGGCATACTAAATATACACTGCCTGCCTTTTAGCAAAACATGCTGACAAATTAGGCCTGGTTAGTAACATCAAATGTACGAAGTACTTGCTGCAGAAAAAATGACTGAGCACATTCTGTGCTCGTATCCAGCGGTCGCGAAGTCAAGGCTCCTGCTACTAGGGCGGCGTAAGGACCAGATCACATAGAAGGAATTAAGCTAGGTCCTAGAAAGCATCAAGTATTTACCAAGTGCACGAAGTAATTATTATACTCAGTTGAGCAGAGCTCACAGAGTATATTAAGTTTGATTGGATAGCGGTTGGTTGTACATATATAAAGGAATCGAGATAGATATAGACTTCCATATATCAAAATAATCAGGATCGAAAAAAAATTTGATTGAGCCATGTCCGTCCGTCCGTCCGTTAACACGATAACTTGAGTAAATTTTGAGGTATCTTGATGAAATTGGTATGTAGGTTCCTGAGCACTCATCTCAGATCGCTATTTAAAATGAACGATATCGGACTATAACCACGCCCACTTTTTCGATATCGAAAATTTCGAAAAACCGAAAAAGTGCGATAATTCATTACAAAAGACAGATAAAGCGACGAAACTTGGTAGATGAGTTGAACTTATGACGCAGAATAGAAAATTAGTAAAATGTTTGGACAATGGGCGTGGCACCGCCCACTTTTAAAAGAAGGTAATTTAAAATTTTGCAAGCTGTAATTTGGCAGTCGTTGAAGATATCATGATGAAATTTGGCAGGAACGTTACTCCTATTACTATATGTACGCTTAATAAAAATTAGCAAAATCGGAGAAGGACCACGCCCACTTTTAAAAAAAAATTTTTTTAAGTAAAATTTTAACAAAAAATTTAATATCTTTACAGTATATAAGTAAATTAGTCAACTCCAGTAATGATATGGTGCAACAAAATACAAAAATAAAAGAAAATTTCAAAATGGGCGTGGCTCCGCCCTTTTTATTTAATTTGTCTAGGATACTTTTAACGCCATAAGTCGAACAAAAATTAACCAATCCTTTTGAAATTTGGTATGGGCATAGATTTTATGACGTTAACTGTTTTCTGTGAAAATGGGCGAATCGGTTGATGCCACGCCCAGTTTTTGTACACAGTCGTCCGTCTGTCCTTCCGCATGGCCGTTAACACGATAACTTGAGCAAAAATCGACATATTTTAATGAACTTAGTTCACGTGCTTACTTGAACTCACTTTATCTTGGTATGAAAAATGAACGAAATCCGACTATGACCACGCCCACTTTTTCGATATCGAAAATTACGAAAAATGAAAAAAATGCCATAATTCTATACCAAATACGAAAAAAGGGATGAAACATGGTAAGGTAATTGGATTGTTTTATTGACGCGAAATATAACTTTAGAAAAAACTTTATAAAATGGTTGTGACACCTACCATATTAAGTAGAAGAAAATGAAAAAGTTCTGCAGGGCGAAATAAAAAACCCTTAAAATCTTGGCAGGTATTACATATATAAATAAATTAGCGGTATCCAACAGATGATGTTCTGGGTCACCCTGGTCCACATTTTGGTCGATATCTGGAAAACGCCTTCACATATACAACTACCACCACTCCTTTTAAAACTCTCATTAATACCTTTAATTTGATACCCATATCGTACAAACTCATTCTAGAGTCACCCCTGGTCCACCTTTATGGCGATATCTCGAAAAGGCGTCCACCTATAGAACTAAGGCCCACGTCCCTTTTAAAAATACTCATTAACACCTTTCATTTGATACCCATATCGTACAAACAAAGTCTAGAGTCACCCTGTCCACCTTTATGCGATACCTCGAAAAGGCGCCACCTATAGAACTAAGGCCACTCCCTTTTAAAATACTCATTAACTCCTTTCGTTTGATACCCATATTGCACAAACGAATTCTAGAGTCACCCCTGGCTCCACCTTTATGGCGATATCTCGAAACGGCGTCCACCTATGGAACTAAGGATTACTCCCTTTTAAAATACTCATTAACACCTTTCTTTTGATACCCATATCGTACAAACAATTCTAGGGTCACCCCTGGTCCACCTTTATGGCGATATCTCGAAACGGCGTCCACCTATGGAACTAAGGATCACTCCCTTTTAAAATACTCATTAACACCTTTCTTTTGATACCCATATTGTACAAACAAATTCTAGGGTCACCCCTGGTCCACCTTTATGGCGATATCTCGAAAATGCGTCCACCTATAGAACTAAGCCCACGCCCTTTTAAAATACTCATTAACACCTTTCATTTGATAGCCATATCGTACAAACACATTCTAGAGTCACCCCTGGTCCACCTTTATGGCGATATCTCGAAAACGGCGTCCACCTATAGAACTAAGGCCCACTCCCTTTTAAAATACTCATTAACACCTTTCCTTTGATACCCATATTGTACAAACAATTCTAGGGTCACCCCTGGTCCACCTCTATGGCGATATCTCGAAACGCGTCCACCTATGGAACTAAGGACTACTCCCTTTTAAAATACTCATTAACACCTTTCATTTGATACCCATATCGCTACAAACGCATTCTAGAGTCACCCCTGGTCCACCTTTACGCGATATCTCGAAAAGGCGACCCACCCTATACAACAACCACCACTCCCTTTTAAAACCCTCATTAATACCTTTAATTTGATACCCATATCGTACAAACACATTCTAGAGTCACCCCTGGTCCACCTTTATGGCGATATTTCGAAACGGCGTCCACCTATAGAACTAAGCCCACTCCTTTTAAAATACTCATTAACACCATTCGTTTGATGCCCATATTGTACAACAAATTCTAGGGTCACCCCTGGTCCACCTTTATGGCGATATCTCGAAACGGCGTCCACCTATGGAACTAAGGATTACTCCCTTTTAAAATACTCATTAACACCTTTCATTTGATACCCATATCGTACAAACGCATTCTAGAGTCAACCCTGATCCACCTTTATGGCTATATCCCTAAATGGCGTCCACCTATAAAACTATGGCCCTCTCCCTCATAAAATACTCTTTAATGCCTTTCATTTGATACACATGTCATACAAACACATTCCAGGGTTTCCCTCGGTTCATTTTCCTACATGGCTATTTTCCCTAATGTTGTCACCATAGCTCTCAACTGAGTATGTAATGTTCGGTTATACACGAACTTAACCTTCCTTACTTGATTAACATAAGTCCTGGTAACTTATTGCGCGTCTTACGTTTGGTGGTCAAAAAAAGGCTGCTAGCACAATGGACATATTCAATAGACATTCATCATATCATTATTAATTGGCGCTAAACGGCCTAAAGCGATTTCGGCCGTTTGGTAACAAGTCACGCCAGCTATCGCTGTTTCGCGATAACTGAAGCCAACTGGAAACAACAAGGGAAATCAAGTCTTTCTCCACTTGCCTCTCGCAACTCTGTGGAGGGCTTACATTTCCACAGCTTCCATTCTCCGGTGTCGGCTGAAATATTTTCTTTTCCGTAGCGTCTTCATCATTCGTATTACATGGCCAGCCAGCGAAGTCTTTGTATTTTTATTCACTTCACTATCGCCATATTTGCGTAAAACGCATGCAGCTCATCACTATACCTACTTCGATACTCGCCGACGGACAGGACCATAAATCTTTCAGAGAAATTTTCTTTCGAATACTTCAAGAGCCATCTCATCTTCTCTCGACACCGTCCATGATTCCAAATCATACATCAGGAGAGGAATGGTGTGCGAATTGTAGAGCATGATTTTTGTTCGTTGAGAGGGAACTTTACTTTTCAATTGCCTGCTCAGTCCAAAGTAGACTTTTGCAGGCAAGAGCTATTATCCATTCGATTTCTATGCTCATTGTATTTGCTCTTAATGCTGGTTGCCAAAAAGACGAATTCCTTTACAGTCTCAAATGTATATTCGTCAACAGTGACGTGCCTGCCAAGACCCAAATACGCCGATTCTTTCAGGGATGACAGCACGTATTTCGTGTTTTCCTCGTTTGCCGCCAGACCCACTTTATTGCTTCTTTATCTAATCCAGATAACGCAGAATTCACAGCGCGTTTATTCAGGCCAAAAATATCAGTCCACATGCAGTTTCAGTCTTTCAGTTGACCGGCCGGATCAACCTTACCTAACCTAGTTCTGTGCTAGTTCGTGTGTGGTGCGATTCGTTTCGGGGTGCTTTTTGTTTGAACTTCATACCTCTTCTGGCATTCGTATTCCATTAAACAACAACAAAAACCTTAACGAAAATTGTCATATAGGTTTAACCAAAAAAGAACCTTCATTGACTGCCAACGTGTCCATACAAACATGCCAAGCAAGCTTGCAAATAGACATACTTGATGTCAAATCTGTAAAAATAGGATGCGTAATAAAGCAAGGCCATTTCTTTTACTTTGGTCGTTTTGCTTTTCCTTCCATTAATGCAAATGTCAAATAAAATTGTGGTTGCAATGCGTACGGAAATTTTTTTACACGCACACACACACAGTTTCCATACAAACTAGTGAAAACAAGTTTCGAACAAAAAGTTATTGACATTAAATATATTTGGAAAAAGTTCAAGGATAACATTAAATAACTTGTTGGAAAATATTTATTATCAGGTTGCCCAGAAGTTTAAAGGCCCGAACACATTCGACTTTTGTGTCGTTTTAGCGCTTGGCGTCACTTTGAAAGAAAGCACGTCGAAAGTTTTCCTGCCACAATGAATGCAAAAAGAAAGCTCAAGTTTTTATTTTTCTTCATTCAAAGGTGTATATAAAAAATTGTTTAGTTTAAAAAAGATTTTTTTTAAATTGGACCCGATTAATAAAAATATAATAAAGTTGAGCAAAATTAAAAGACAGCATGGAAATTGAGTGACAACGCCAGTAAAACATAACTTTTGGTATCCCGTTTGCGTTACTTGGGTGTTTCCGTTGCGTTGTTTGTGGATTGAGAACATAGCGCGTGGAGACGTGTGCTTTCAAGTCAGCTGTTGACGCAGCTTAAACGCCAAAAATACGCAAAAGTCGAAATGTGTTTGCGTCTTAAGCTTTTTTACTAAATGGCTACATGTCTACATGGCTCAAATATATGGTTGGCTCAACTCAACAGCTGATTTTATTTCTTTTTTTATTTCACTGGCGTAGGGACTGTTCAAAAGGAAATGGCAACTCAAAATGAAACCAATCTTTTGTCAAGAGCTAAATGTCAGCCGCAAGTTTAAGTTGGCTGATCACTGCAGTGTATTTCAAGCGGAAGTTGCTGCGATTAAGGATGCGGTGGATGAAAGCTAGCCAGTGCTACTACGGTTAGGGAATTTAACATCTACTCTGATAGCCAAGCGGCAAGACCTTGAGCTCAACTACAGCGCGATCAAGGGTGGGTCTGAGAGTGCCTGACCTCGCTTGCGATTGCATCGAATTATTTTACAACTAAGATTATCTGGTCCCGGGCCATAGTGATATCCCGGTAACTGTCAAGCGGATCTCTCGCCGCATCGGTACAACTGAACCGGATGAAGATGGCTGTAGGGGATTTTGGGATCCCGCTGGCCACCTGTGGATTGCTCCTCCATAGCTGGGCTCGAGTCAGCTCAGCAAACGTTGGGCGGACACCACGTCTTGCAGGGTAGCAAGATCTTTTCTGACCGAAAGTGGATGGCAGGATATCTGCTGAAATAATTGGGTTCACTAAGGCTCACCTATCATGGTCATTTGGGGTTTTGACAGGGCACTGTCCCATGGGTATCCATGCGATACGTCTCAATATGCTGGAAACCTCCATCCTGTTGCAGCTGTATGGAGGATGATGAGGTGAATTCACCAAATCACTTTATGCTTGATTACCAGCTTTTGCTAGAACTAGGCGAAAGTACTTCGGTCGCGACCCACTTGGATCTCCGAGGATTTATCCAAAGTTCGGATCCGTATCATTCGGAGCTTTATCGTTGCTACCCAAGTAGCTAGATCTAAGTCACCATTATTTTTGGTGTATGTGGTATCACAACGGACCTTTCTTGTTGTCCAAGTGAGCTTTCCTTATCAGGGCAGCTACCACCTCACCTAACCTAACCTACCTTATTTTCTACCTGCAGACCTGATAACTCTGTCGCCTCTTATAGCTGCAGCCTTGACTGGCGTGTGCAGGACACGAATACAGAACGTGCTCACAGGTTCTTCCTGCAGCTTGCACCTTCTACATCTGCGCTGTTACTGATAAGGCCTAACTTATAAGCATGTAACGTCAGAAGACAGTGTCCAGTTAGTATGCCCATTGGGTGCCTTAATTCTTCTCTCTTCAGAGATATAAGTCACTTTGTGAGTCTAATATCGTAGAATTTGCACAAGACCTTAGAAATTTTCTGCCCCGCAAATTTTTTCACGTCTTATCTGCTTGATGGATCATATGCAACTCTTTCCTCCTTTTGATTTCTCCTAAACGGATTGGGACGCTTACCGTCAATTCAGCGAGTGCTGTACCCACAAACTCATCGACCTTTCGGTACCATATATCCCTATATGATCGGGAACACAGTACAGATATTTGGCCGGCCTGAGCGAAGTCTTTCCAATGCTCTTTTGCATTTCATGAGACTTCTTTATGAAGTACTGCGTGAGATTATTGCCTTAATCACCGCTCATCTTGTTCACCTTCTCACTCATACTTTGCCTTTGTGAAATCCTTTTTTCCGCCTACTCCAGCGCAGCCCAACACTCATCCACCTCTATTCCTGATCCTCATTATCTTAATTCTTATCTCGTTCCCACACCCTCTCATTCCATGTTTACCTTTGAAATTGTTTCTTCCTCTCCCCTAGCCCAACCCTCATTCCCTTCTCATATTCATATTCGTCCCCATCCTCATACTCATTCTCATCCTCATCTTCATTGTCCCTTCATTCCATCCTCATTCTCATCAATCATCCTTATTCTCATTCTCATCCCATTCTTATACGCATTCGTCATCCCCAGCGTGTAGGGGGCTTAGATATAACCGCAGCAGCGGCATGCCTGTCGTTAAAGGCGATTAAATACCAAATAAATGTAAGGGGTTGAGTAGCGCACCCTTCCACGAGGTTTCCGGCGCAATTTATAGCTTCTGCCTACTTAATGTCAACCTCACCTACTCGTCGATGCGAGGCATGAAATCACGTTCATAACATCGTTCTAGCTCTGTCGATGGCTAATCATGCTGTTAACGGAACGTACCGGATCTGCATCCGCATTTTTATATGCATTCGTCCTCCCAGCGGGTTAGTGGCTTAGATATAACCAAAGCATGTTGCCTGTCGTTAGAGGGGACTAAAATACCAAATTGATTCAAGGGGTACTGCATTCGGAAAAGAACCATCAACATCGATAACACTCACAAAACCTTCGGGGAGTGTCCTTGTCGCTACAGCAACAACACCAACCGCATTCATCAACCTCATCCTTGAATTATCCTTGTTCTCATCTTCATCTTCGTGTCATTTCATCCTCATACTCATCTCCAACTCCGTCCTCATCCTCATCCTCGCCCTTATCCTCATCCCCATCCCCTTCCTTATCTATGCGCATGCACATATTTATCCTCAACATCATGCTCATCCACGGGGAAAAAATTGAAGGTACTCGACAATCTATTAAGCCATGACCGCAAATATTAACTACCTAAATCAACGCGTAATTATGGCTAACCAAACAAAGTGGAGTGACGAAGTTTTATTGTAACATGAAAAGGTTTGTAAACAATCTTCCATAAACAAGACCTGCATGTACGATGGTACAAGGACAAATTTTGGTAGCTATTACGTATTGTTCATTGTTTGTTACTCTTTATTACCTCGTTAAGTTGTTTTGTAATGTTTTTTTGTAAGGCAGCTACAAAACCATTGTCTTGGTATGTTTAAGTGAGTAAAAAACCCAGAACTTACTGGTTATCCTTTTAAAATGACAATAAAGAGCCTATCCCAAAATCATTGTACTGATGCCAGCAAGAGGGAAAGATGTGCACACAAAACAATGGACTCAGCTCATTCTCCTAAGAGAAGAAATGGCAGTGACGAAAACGAGCTTGCTGCTTGTACTTTTGTGCTAAGGTCCTCACACCTGATCCTAGCGAAGACATCACACAGACACCAGAAAGGAGGCACAAACCATCAATTAAAAAGTAAACCTTACTTTGGACTTGCCGAACTGAGCTCAGGCCAAGGGGGTCACTGTTGGCAAAATTAAACGGCCTATTAATTTATGTTAGCTGCGAATATTCAAATAAGCAGCCCCCGACCAAGAGCGGGCTGTCTATAAGGATTTGGCTTAAATGTAGAGAAGGCGAGTAAATGCCGCCTGCAATTAGGCACCCCATTAGGTTGCCCCGAAAATCGAAAATAGCAGGCAAACTTATATTTTTTGTCCGGAGTTCCACGTCCAGAACATACGATATCCTTCAAGGAAGAAACCTAGAAGAAACATAAAGAGAGCAGCAAAGCTTTAAGATCTTTGTTGACAGCCAAGCCGCCTTAAGGGCATTAGAGGCCAACATGATAAAATCTGATATCGTGCGGAGGTGTCGAGACTCGCTGGCTTCTATAAGTCATCTCAATGTCTCCCTTTTCTGGGTCCTGGGCACAGCGGTATTGAAGGGAATGAAACTCGCAATGAGATGGCTAAGAAATGTTCCGATTTGGGCAAAAGTTAATGGATAGTCCGTGCTACGATCCCTGTGTTATCTCCTGGGGAGAATCCGGAATATGATAACAGAGCAACGGACTTGCTATGGACGAACAGGGTTGACTGCGTAGTCTCAAGGTCCTTATGGGCCATGCTTGGATAGGAAAGGAAGCAGCTCCTTCTCAAACTGAACAAATCTGCGTGGGTACATAGGGCTCATCAGAGGTCATTGTGCTATCGCACCAATGCTCCGACGGTGGCGAATACCAACAAGCTCCCTCTGCAGAAGTTGTCAGGATGAGGAGAACGAGGAGTCGATCTTAAGGTCAAACGTCAACGACGATAACCATTTAAATCATTAAATATTAGTACAAAAATACAGAACTTCCGCATGTTTGGAACAAAAAGTCGCTCGAATTTTATTTCTAAATTTTGACTAATTTTCATTCAAATATGCTTCTCATATTTTAAATAAATCAACGATCTAGATCCAATTTATCATTAAAGAACGAAATATATATTGCAGCGACTTTTATTACAAATTTTTTTGTAAACTCTAAGTTGCATAGGTTAGGTTGAACCGCCACGTCAATAACGACCTCACATGGGCACTGAATTTGTGTCCATACTGTTACCAGCGTTTTTTGGCGACCAAACGAACAGCTCCAATCAAGTGTCAGGATTAATTTCACAGAATAACAAACGTCGCTCTTGACAAACACCAGGACCTAGCTTAATTGATACATCGATATCTAGCAACTCTGTCGCCCTTTGTAGCTGGAGACTTAACCTCGCGAGGCGCAGCACACGAACAATTATCAAAAGCTTTGATACAGTGAACTATGTCATGTTACTGCAAGACTTGGAAGGGTCCTCTATCATTTTATGACCGGGAACACAGTATAGATGTATGGTCGGCCCATGCGAAATTTTTCCAGTGCTTCCTTGCATTCCAAACAAGTTGAATAAGTTCTTAAAGTTTTTATCCGATCTTCCAGGAGAATTGAACGAAATGTAGGAAAAGGAGCGTCGCATCAGAAAAACTTGATATGAAAAGAAAATTCCCCTTTTTATTCGACTGAGCGAAAATATAGCGAAATATTAAAACGAAACTGTAATTCAGCAGTTGCTAACGTTGTAACACGTGTGGTTGTAAAACAAAATAATTAGCCTTATAGCCATTTGGGAAAAAAGATGTTGACCTTTGACCACTTCGGCAAAGCAGGATGATCGCGATGTCAATATCTTTGCCATTGTAACCATTTGAAATTTGATGTTGCGACTATTTCATAAGGTCAAGCTTTAATTAACTTTTAGCCCATTTGAAGTGGTCATAAGGTAAATTGACGTTATGGTCGTTGACCTGATGTCACCTCTCCGTAAAAAATCAAAGGCAGGTCTTTGCGATCTTGGACTAACAAAGTAGCTCTTATCACTAAAAAGAGGGGACTGTTAATTGAAGGTGGGTATTATTAACCGGGCTGGATGTAATAAGTATATCCGATCTAGTATTCAGTAGATTTGTACGAGCTGTATGGATTGAAACCAGTTTAGTTATAGCGATTTATTAAACCTTTCCTAGGCTATGAGAAGAAGTAGTGGTGAAACTTTTATACAATTAATTGTGATATTGGAAACCTAGATACACAATATTATTAGTCTAAGTAAATAGTGTCAGAGTTATAGGGAATTCAAAATTACTCAAACCCCATTATCATTTATTTAAGTCAATATACTTAGAGCAGACCTGTTAGATGTGAATTAGCATTAGTAATCAATTAATTAGATGCCTATTTTAATGTCCAAAGATTAATTAAATTGTTTTCCGAAAAAATCAATTACTAATTGATTACCATTAGAAAATAATCAGAAAAATCATGATATTTTATGATTATTGGAAAAATAAAAAAATAAAATTTTAAAAAATTTAAAATAATCGAAAAAATTTAGTTAATTGCCTTTTCTATTATATTTTTGATCAATAATCGTAAAAAATCATGATTATTTTTTTAATCAATTGGAAAGTAATCATTTTAAAATACAAAATATGGCAAGTAATCATTAAATGGCTTTTAAAGAAAATAATCAATTGAACGGGTAATCATTACCATAAGTAATCATTATTTAACAGATTTGACTGAGAGTTATAACGATTAAAAATAATTTTTTTTAAAAAATCATAAGCCGTAAATCCTTCTAAGTTAATGGATATACGTGTACCAAAATTTGTACGCGACTCACTACGATCCATTAGCGTTTGAATCACAAAGCTGATTAGAATTTAACTAGCTCTTGGATCTAATTTCCAGACTTAGGTCAAGATTATATCGAAAGCCTATTTACTGCGCTGTCAAGGTAACCTTAATTATATGTAAAATTTCATGTTTGTAGCCCAGTAAGTAGTTACTTAAAAATCGAACGCAACTTTCCAGAATTTTAAATTGACTTTTTAATACTTCTAAATGTCTCGATCTAGAAAACCCTTTTATAATAAATATTTCAAACTTTTAAAGCCCAAAGTTTCGTTCAAAGGCTCTGGTCTCTGGGTTATTGTGAAATTCCTTAAAGCTCGAAGGCGACAATTCCAAGTTCGGATGATTTTTTTTAATTTTCACGATCCCTGGACCACCTAGCGAAAATAATTTTCCCTCGTCTTGCATTTTCATGGGATCTGAAGTATGTTCTTAGTTTTAAGAAACTAGCTCTACAGAAAGTTACTCAAATAGCCATCACAAGATTCTGCATGTTCTGAATGTACTATTTAATATCTCTAAACATTTCAATCCCTGTCCCATCGACATAACTTTTTTATTCGAGTTATTACATCGTTGTAAAGCCCGAAACTATGTTCAAAGTTTCAGGTTATTGTGTTATCGGGAAGTTCCTTAGAACTTGAAAGAATTTTTGAATTTTCACAATCTCTAGACTACCTAAAATATAACTCTAAGCTACTCTCAATGAACAGTGCAGACCATTAACAAATTTCCAAAAATTTAAATAAAGTGCTAAATGTCAACTATGAGACTCTATGACACGCACACAACGGGCACAACTTCCTCTATAATAATTAAATTTCAACCACTGGGCTTACTCTAGTTTGTGTAGTTTTTATTTCCATCTGCTTTTTATACTCAGCTGAGCAGAGCTCACAGAGGAGGTATCTTAATGAAATTTGGTATGTAAGTTCCTGGCCCTTTTTCATTTAATTTGTCTACGATACTTTTAATGCCAAAAGTCGAACAAAAATTTACCAATCCTTGTAAATTTGGTAGGGGCTTAGATTCTAAGACGATAACTGTTTTCTGTGAAAAAGGGTTGAAGCCACGCCCAGTTTTTATACACAGTCGACCATCTGTCCTTGTTGTTGTTGTTGTTGCTGTTGCGATACGGTTCTCCCCGAAGGCTTTGAGGAGTGTTATCGATGTGATGGTCCTTTGCCGAATAAAGATCCGGTACGCTCCGGTAACACAGCACCATTAAGGTGCTAGCCCGACCATCTCGGGAACGATTTATATGGCAACATTAAACCTTCAGGCCATCCCTCCCTCCCCACCCCCAAGTTCCATGAGGAGCTTGGGGTCGCCAGAGCCCCGTCTGTTAGTGAAACAAGATTCGCCGCGGATAGGTGAGGTTGACATTGGGTTTGGAGAAGCTGTATATTGCGCTGGCAACGTGAAGGGTTACGCTACACAGCCCCTTGAATCTTGTATTTAGTCGCCTCTTACGACAGGCATACCTACCGCGGGTATATTCCGACCCCTTAACCCGCTGGGGTTATGACCGTATATACTTTGTATGTACTTTTTTATATCGAAAATTACGAAAAATGAAAAAAAATGTCATAATTCTATACCAAACACGAAAAAAGGGATGAAACACTGTAATTGGATTGGTTTATTGACGCAAAAATATAACTTTATAAAAAACTTTGTAAAATGGGTGTGACACCTACCATACTAAGTAGAAGAAAATGAAAAAGTTCTGCAGGGCGAAATCAAAAGCCCCTGGAATCATGGCAGCAATACTGTTCGTGGTATGACATATATTAATTAATTAGCGGTACCCTACAGACGATGTTCTGGGTTACCCTGGTCCACATTTTTGTCGATATCGCGAAAACGCCTTCACATATACGACTAAGAGCCACTCCCTTTTAAAGCCCTCATTAATACCTTCCATTTGATACCCATGTCATACAAACACATTCCAGGGTTACCCTAGGTTCATTTTCCTACATAGTGATTTTCCCTTATTTTGTCTCCAAAGCTCTCAGCTGTGTATGTAATGTTCGGTTACACCCGAACTTAGCCTTCCTTACTTGTTTTATTTTCAACTTTTTAGTCTTTATTTAATTGCCTGTTATTTCTCATTCTATTTAGTTCATTTAGTGACTCATTATCACAAGGACGCTTTCCTGACAATTTGTTACAATCTAAGTCCCTCAATACATAATGCTTTCAAAGACTTTACTCGACTCTGCGTCACGTATGCTTGTCCCTCCTCGAACTACAAAATATTTTGATGTCACTTCTACCGGACTGTATGTAATATTTGTTCGAAATTGAGCCAAATCGGACTCATAGTCGCTTCTATTCATGTATGTATTATGTGTTCAAATATGCCCCAATCGGACAAAAATACTATTTTTTTGACTATTTCGACCTTGCGCCACCTAGCGGCGATTTTTTTTCATAGGTCTCTTTCTATTCTTGTATGTATTATGTGTTCCAAATATGAACCAAATCGGACCACAAATACGAATTTTTGGAATATTTCGATCCGTGCGCCACCTATCGGAGTTTTTTTCTTATTATTGCATTGTCATCGGGTTCTGACCTATGTTCCAAATTTGAAGCTTGTAGCTTATCGGGAAGTTACCTACATTTTAATTACAAATTCATTCACAACGGTCGTGCAGGCGTCCGTACGGCCGGCCTGTCAAGTCGAGCTAAATAAAACCGTTTAAAAATATAACAATCGTTGTTGTTTGATTTTCACCCCTTACAAGCTAAACTATATTTCTAAGCTCTAAATAATTAGGTATGTATGTATCGACAGGATTTCTCAAGGAACAGTGCAGGCCATTAACCAAATTTCCAAAAACGTACATTTAGTGCTAAAATATCAACTATGAAACTCTGTTGACACGCACACAATGTGGGCGTTACATCCTCTGCAATGATTGAATTTCAACCACTGGGCTGACTCTATTTTATGTAGTGTTTTTATTTTCATATGCTTTTTTGTATAAATAAGAAAATTGCAGACAACCACCTTAACTTTTCTGAGGTCCAAAAGGGCGTTGCTCAATCGAGTCTTGAGGCAGTCTGAAATTTACGTATTTTGTTTTAAAAAAATGTTTCTTTTGGTTTGAAAATAATAAATGTATAAAAAAATATTATTACATAAATACTGTTTATATATTGAAAGTTGTCGAGATCGTTTTCAATGCCATGATCGTTAATTTTCTTTTCAAAAAATAGCAAGACACAAGAAACGCCTACTTTTGGTGTTGAAAAACTACAAAAAACAAATTCATTATCTTAAAACAGAACAAAGCAAACAATAGCAAAACAAGCAAATTAAAAAAAAGGTCAAAAAAGGCAACGAAGACGGTTAAAGAACAAAAAACAGGTAAGCTTGAAGAGTATTTAAACGGCTTGCTAAATTTACGCACAAACTCTACTCAAAACAGGCAGAGCATGCTCAGTGTTGTGCTTTCGTATAAAAGGCAGTAAAAGTTGATACCTAGAAACATAAACAAGCGAAATGTGCTAGCGAAAGGACCTACGAAGAAGAACGCGAGCTGAACGAAAACAAAATTTCAAAAGCAAAGTTTCTCATTTGTTGATTTCACAAAAAAACAGCAACATTTGAAAAGAGTTAATTCGTTCACCAATGGATCTGCAATGCTGCATTAATGAAAATCTGCAGAACGCACTCAATGAATGGATACGCGCTGAATACCATGCTTTATTTCAAGCACAAAAACAACAACAGAATAAACAAATTTTGCACATAAACATGCCGGAGCAACCATTATTAGAACCCGTCGATTTAACGCATCATTGCGAATGTATTGGTGAACCATTAATACCAATGCTACCTGAATTAACCAAAGAATGGCTAGATAAATGTACCGCTTATCATGATAATGGATATGAATTTGAGATGATTATGCGCAAAGAAATAAGGCGCAGCTCATGGCAATCATATCTAAGTCATAATGATGATGATTTTAAACGTTTACTAATGAATATGTATTTGGATGATTATAATCAGCGTCTCTTGAATATGCACAACAAAGAGCGCATTGGGTGCATGGAAGTACAGAGAGCTAAGGAAGCTAAAACATTACAACCCATTATGAAAGATTTGGAGCAATTACAACAACAACAACAGGAGTTGCTCACTGAGAGTGAAAATCAAAGTTTGTTACGTAAATCTTCAACTCCGTTACTAGAACATATTGATGTAACATTTCAATGCGAAGATATAGAAGAATCACTGACGCCAACATTAAATCAATATATGGAAGAAAATAAGCAATTGAATATGGAATTTTTAGATTTTCTGGATATGCCAGAGATGAACAATTTTGTCGATCGTGTCAACAACAACCGCAGCAGAAGTCTCCTAAAAGATATAACCAAAACCGACGCCATAGAAACCGTAATCGCAATCGCAAATTTCATAATGGTACCCCGATGAATAAACAGCACCAACAAACTCAGCCGATGAACCACCAACAACAAACTCTGTCGATGAATCACCAACAACGAACTACGTCGATGAAACAACACCAACCTCAGCAAACTCAGCCGATGAACCACCAACAACAAACTCCGTCGATGAACCACCAACAACAAAACTTTCTTCGATGAACCAACACCAACAAGTTCAGCCGATGAACCAACAAAAACAGACTCTGTCGAGGAACAAACACCAACAAGTTCAGCAGTTGAACCACCAACGACAAACTCCGTCTATGAACCACCAACCACAAACTACGTCGATGAACCAACACCAACCTCAGAAAACTCAGCCATGAACCACCAACAACAAACTCCGTCGATGAATCAAAAGCAACAAACTCAACCGATGAATTACCACCAACAAACGCAGTCGATGAACCACCAACAACCAACTCCGATGCAACACCAACAAAAAGCGCAAATATTACAACCACTCAATGGCGCAGAGTTCTGCAAATTGATGAGTGGAAATCAAATTTCATCATTTCAAAATTACACTCAAGTTGATTTTGAAAAATGGATGGAATATTTACGTAGACCACCATTTTATTTACAGAGATCGTCACCATTTTATGCTGCAATGAATGACTGCAATCAGCGACCTGAATATGTTTATGGATTATTCTTTGCCAGCTATAACAATTTGAATACGTATTTATATAATAAGCAAATTTGGTTTATTATTAAGACTAATTGACAATTATAATTATAAATTTAATATTGGAATAGTTCTACAATTTTAAAAATGTAACACAAATTTCATTTTTTTAAGAACATAAAAATATACAAAGTATTTATCTATAAAATAAAAACTTGTTTCTTTTTTGTAACTATAAATAAACCAGGGACCCGAATTGTTTTGACAATAGCCGTGTTATATATGGGGTATTCCATCCCATTTCGACCAATTTTGAACCCGCCCGTTTTAGATTGGCTGAAAGTTTTTCTTTCTTTTTCTAGCTTACGAAAGACGTTTTTCAGAATTTTTTCAAATTTTTTCATCCAACTCAAAAAAAGTTATGAATTTAAAAAAAACACACCGTTTTTGTTTCAAAATGCTATAACTTTTTCCAAAATTGACCGTTTGGGATCTTTTTTTTTATTTGTTTTTAAATGTACTTTTCGAAAAAATACAAAAAAATGTTAAAGTTTTTTTTTGTAATTTTCAGTTTTCGAGATTTTTCGAATTTCGCCATTTTTTTTGTTGCATAAAAAACTTCAATCAATTCTGCAATCATCCAAAACAAAAGCGGTGTCCAACTCAAAATAAGTTATGAATTGTTTTTGAAAAAACGGTGTTTTTTTTCAAATGCAATAACTTTTTCAAAAATTGACCGTTTGAGATCTTTTTTTTTAATTTGTTTTTAAATGTACTTTTCAGCAAAATACAAACAAAATTTTTTTTTCAATTAAATAAAAAAGAAAATATCGGCCCACTCGGGATTAGTGGGGATGATTGCAGAATTGATTGAAGTTTTTTATGAGACAAAAACAAAAAAAAACAAAAAAATTACGAAATTCGAAAAATCTCGAAAAACTGAAAAATTACATTTTTTAATTTTGTTGTATTTTTTCCGAAAAGTACATTTCAAAAAAAATTTAAAAAAAAGATCACAAACGGTCAATTTTTGAAAAAGTTATAGCATTTGAAAACAAAAACGGTGTTTTTTTAAAAATTCATAACTTTTTTTGATTTGGATGAAAAAATTTGAAAAAATTCTGAAAACCGTCTTCGTAAGCTAGAAAAAGAAGAAAAACTTTCAGCCAATTCTAAATGGGTCGAGTTCAAAATTGCTCCGAAATGGGATGTAATACCCCATATATATATACATATATTAAAAATTGAAATCTTCAATAGAACATTCACAACATAAGATAAAGGAAAGATAATAATAATCAGGGACGAAAAATAATTATAATTTTTTTTTGGAGTCGAAAAAGTCCTGGTCAAAAAATTGTCCTAGGTGAAAATGTTTGAGTTCCCAGGTATCCCTATAGCAATATCATGTCGAATCATGCATCCTTTTTATTTTTCGAACTTTTTCCATAAAAGTCCACATATAAAAGTAAAATCTGTATTTTTATTTTTTTAGTCCGATAGAACTAGTTACACTCGGACTTTTAAAAATAAAAGTCCTGAAATAAAAGTTAAATCAAGACTTTTATTTTTTAAGGCCGAAATAAAAGTCCCGCTTGATAACAAAGAACGGCTTATCCGAATTAAAATTTTTTTATTCGGATAAGCCGTTTCTTTGTTATCAAGCGGGACTTTTATTTCGGCCTTAAAAAATAAAAGTCTTGATTTAACTTTTATTTCGGGACTTTTATTTTTAAAAGTCCGAGTTTAACTAGTTCTACGCACTCAAAAAATAAAATCCGAAAATAATTTTTATCTTGATCCAAATATATTTAAAGTCCAAAACTAATAGTTTTGCAAGACTTATATTATAAAAGGAATAACAGTTTCAGCCCCTGATAATAATAATACTTAATGTTGTCAGTAAAGTATTTGCGAGACGCGCACCGGTTACGTCAACAACAGGGATTGGACGTATCGGGCTTCAATTGTGAACTGCTCGATTTCGATAACGTCATATATAATAAATAACATTAAAATATGATCATACGCATCTATGCACACATGCATATATTTATTAATTCACGCTTAAAAAACTCATGAAACTTTCGTTGAGATAACTGGTGATCTGACGAAAGTGTTCTTGCTGGGCATATCAGCTGTTTGAAATGTTGCTTTGCTAATTGCATTTCCAATGCAAATTTTGTAACGCTTGAAGGGTGCATATGCGAGTTGGTTGCTGTGCTGCCCGGCTATGGAGCCGAGCGCACTGGTTCAACTGATTCAACTGTTTGTACTGAACTTGCGATTTTTGGCTTGAAAAATGATGTTAGTTTATCAGGTGCCGTGTCTATTTGATTACGGAATGTGGTTTTAAGTTCAGCACCCCCTAAACCCCCAGCGAATGAACACACAAATTCCTTATTTTTGTGAAAATACAATTTTTGAAAAAAAAATATGTATAAAGCGAGCTTATTTTAAAAATAAATATTTAGTTTTGGTTCATTGGAAAATTTTTTTGAAAAATTGGCGGTCACGCCCCCAGTCAATAATAATTTCATTTGGCTCAAACTATTGATATATGAGTTTACATTATTCCCTAGACATTTTCCCTAGGCCTTTTCGAGATATCGCCATAAAGGTGCCAGGGGTGACTCTAGACTTTGTTGGTACGGTAGGGTTCAATGAAAGGTGTAATGAGTATTTTAAAAGGGAGTAGGCCTTAGTTCTATAGGTGACGCCTTTTCGAGATATCGTCATAAAGGTGGGCAGGGGATGACTCTAGAATTTGTTTGTACGATATGGATATCAAATTAAGGTATTAATGAGGGGTGTGTGAAGGCGTTTTCCAGATATCGTTCTGTATCTGTTGGATACCGCTAATTTATTTATATATGTAATACCACGAATAGTATTCCTGCCAAGATTTCAAGGGTTTTTTATTTCGCCCTGCAGAACTTTTTCGTTTTCTTCTACTTAATATGGTAGGCGTGACATCCATTTTACAAAGTTTCTTCTAAAGTTATATTTTGCGTCAATAAACCAATCCAATTACCACGTTTTATCCCTTTTTTCGTATTTGGTATAGAATTATGGCATTTTTTTACATTTTTCCAAATTTTCGATATCGAAAAAGTGGGCGTGGTCGTAGTCGGATTTCGGCCATTTTTTATACCAATTCAAAGTGAGTTCGGATAATTTCGTGAACTAACTTTAGTAAAGATATATCGATTTTTGCTCAAGTTATCGTGTTAACGGCAGAGCGGAAGGACAGACGGTCGACTGTGTATAAAAACTGGGCGTGGCTTCAACCGATTTCGCCCATTTTCACAGAAGAACGTCATCAAATCTATGCCCCTACCAAATTTCACAAGGGTTGGTCAATTTTTGTTAGACTTATGGCATTAAAAGTATCCTAAACAAATTAAATGAAAAAGGGCGGAGCCACGCCCATTTTGAAATTTTCTTTTATTTTTGTATTTTGTTGCACCATATCATTACTGGAGTTGAATGTTGACATAATTTACTTATATACTGTAAAGATATTAAATTTTTGTTATTTTAAAGTGAGCGTGGTCGTTCTCCGATTTTGCTAATTTTTATTAAGTATACATATAGCAATAGGAGTAACGTTCATGCCAAATTTCATCATGATATCTTCAACGACTGCCAAATTAGAGCTTGCAAAAGTTTTAAATTACCTTCTTTTAAAAGTGGGCGGTGCCACGCCCATTGTACAAAATTTTACTAATTTTCTATTCTGCGTCATAATTTCAACTCACCTACCAAATTCCATCGCTTTATCCGTCTTTGGTAATGAATTATCGCACTTTTTCGGTTTTTCGAAATTTTCGATATCGAAAAAGTGGGCGTGGTTATAGTCCGATATTGTTCATTTTAAATAGCGATCTGAGATGAGTGCTCAGGAACCTACATACCAAATTTCATCAAGTTACCTCAAAATTTACTCAAGTTAACGGACAGACGGACATGGCCCAATCAATTTTTTTTCGATCCTGATGATTTTGATATATGGAAGTCTATATCTATGTCGATTCCTTTATACCTGTACAACCAACCGTTATCCAATCAAAGTCAATATACTCGGTGAGCTCTGCTCAACTGAGTATAAAAATGGGATTTCAAATAAGAAGTTACAACAAAAACAAAATTTCGGCTGTTTATGTAATTATCAAAAAATATTTTTTGAATTTTTGCGAGACCCTCTCAAGCTTCAAATTTAGAAGCGGGACCTCGTAACTTTGTTATTTCGTATGGGGACCAACCCAGTCTAATGTACTCTATATATCAATCTGTGAAGAATTTAGGAAAAATTTAAATTCGCTAGAAGTGCGCAATTACTTGAAGCAGGTTTCAAAATATTTGGTGTTCTATATACATATGAGGAAATTGTGGTAGGAGAAATAGAGGAAGGGAGAGGGTGAAGTTGAATGACGAGAGAATGGAGATAGGGGAAATAATGTAATAATGTGTATAGAACGTAAAATGAAAAATAAAGAATCAACCCCGAAATACGTAATCTATGTCCTGCATTGTGACACCAATCATCTTTTAAAATTTAATGTGAAACCTAAGCTTTTAACACCAGTTCCGCTCTGGTTCAGCTCTGTTGAAACTGCTAGCTTCCTTGGTCTACCGTTACCGGACTTTAATGACAATTTGTAAGTGGTTGCAACCATTGAATTGGGTGAAGCATTTACTGTTAACACGTTTACTGTTAACACCACAACAATAAGCTTTATAAGGCTGTAATATTTAGATAAAGAATTTCTAGATGGGACAGGGATCGGGATATTTAAAACAAGTGTAATCTTGCAACCGCTATTTGAGTAACTTTTCCAATCTATCCGACACTCATTTTGCCGTTTCTCTGAGCTGTTGGATGAAAACGCCGGTTCACATTCACTGCGAATGCGTCGCTCTGGCAAGGCAGAGACTCTCCCATCTATGTGGTGTGATTCTTAATTCCTATGTGATATGCAGTAAAAAGCCTGAAGGGGTACATCAAAAGCCTCCACATACAAAATTAGGCTGAAAGGTCATGCATAAATCTGCACAAAGGTCGCAGTGCTTCCAGGCCTAATAATAATAATAATATTATAACTTCCAATAGAGCTCAATTCTTGAAACTAAGAACCTTTTTAGTTTTGTTTTTCATAAGCTGCTTACAATGTTAAAATATTTAATTTTCTTTTGACTTTGACATTCTTCTGCACGGCGATTTGGCTGAATTCGCTTGCCACCACCTGGTGTGGATTCGCTTGATCGAAATCAATGAACATTTTTTTTTGGCTTGACATTTTTCTACACGACGAAATTGGTTGAATTCGCTTTGCCATAACCTTGTATAGATTCGCCTTTATATAACCTTGTATAGATTCGCTTTGCCATAATCTTGTATAGATTCGCCTTTATATAACCTTGTATAGATTCGCTTTGCCATAATCTTGTATAGATTCGCCTTTATATAACCTTGTATAGATTCGCTTTGTCCATACATAACCTTGCTATAGATTCGCCTTTATATAACCTTGTATAGATTCGCTTTGCCATAATCTTGTATAGATTCGCCTTTATATAAAGGAAGCAAGGCGAATCCATACAAGGTGATGGCAAAGCGAATCCAACCAATTCGCCGTGCAGAAGAATGTCAAGTCAAAAGAAAATATTCATTGATTTCGTTTAACTGACATATTGTAGTACAAGGCATTGTATGGAAAACAATCAAGAAGAAGCAATCAGCTGTTGGGATAACAACACCTGGTACTGAATTCGCCTTGAAAGGAAGTGTTTAAAAGTTTGTTTATTATTTTGCTTTCATTTCTTAAAATATTATTTGTTGAATAATTATCCTTCAGCAGCCATTCTTTAAGATATGCGGCTTTTTTATATTTGGAAGGCGTGGAAGGATTAAACATTAACGGAAAAGCAATCTTTTAAAAGCTGTTGTGTTATTGTGTTCAGTTTATGTTTGAAAAAGATAAGCATTGTTTTAAAAATTGGTGCGAAATTTATATTTACATAGGCAAGTAAGGGTTATAATCGTAAATGCTCTCGTCTGTGTTAGAAAGAGACAGAACGTAATATTAGATTAAAAAACAACATCGCTTCACGCATTTACTCACACATATACAGGTAGTCAATAGCCACGCACATGCAAATCATACAAGTTTGACTAGAATTTCGTCTTACAAATACATGCAAAGCTAAATATTGCCACAAATCGCGAATGTATACACACGATGTCAGGCTAAGATAGCGTTTGAAAGGAGTAGGACAGGTATATTGATTATGAGCATAATGTATAAGGTCAACCACAATAACAGTTAATTAACGTCTGCCTTAACTCTTGCGCTTACTACTTCGATGTTGTATAAAAGCAAGCAGCATGAGGATGTCAAAGATCAGTAGCAAACTTCAATTCTAAGAAACGATCTACAAAAAAGTTAATTCAACACCGCAAAAGTTAAATAAGAAAATGTTAAAACGAAGATTTACAGTTTCTTCAAGTCATCCTACGAAATTCAGTACTAAGATTACTGACAACCAATATTTGTCGTGGCGTCAAAGAGTACAAGCGCAGAAGAGCTAATGAATTCAAAGCAAAGATTTGCGATGCCTTCTTCAAGTAAAACCAAGGCAATTGAAACCTCCAAACAGCTTGTACAACAACAAAAAACAGCGTCAAAGCAAGCCAATAGCGATTCGACAGCTGCTCGATACGTTCGGTCACTACAAGTTGAGCCACAACAGCAAAGTCATCCAAAACGCAGATATACAATGCCATCAAATGGACTAACGCGGATCACTTGCAGCGGAGCCACTCAAGGCAGCTCAAATTCAAGCGAACAAATCATGTCATGGCAACAAAAATTTCAACCTGGCTACTTGCTGAAACGTAGATGCTCAGTGTCAACCAGTAATCCTATAACGCAAAAATCTCCATGAGCTACGAGGCAACGACAGCGAACAATTTTGATAAGGTCTCACGGAAAACCGCCTGAGAAAGTAAATGTCCACCAAAAAAAGCAATGCACAAATAAGCGCAGATATTCAGTCGCCACAAGCAACCCCGCAACGTCAACGCTAAAAGATTTGATAATGAGTGGAAGAGGCGTTGTTAATCATAAGCTGTTGTACCAAAAACAGGCGCAGCTAAATGCAAAAGAAAAGTTATCAGGAAGAAGTTCACGATTTGAAAACTTCTTTGCTATCCACCGATGTTCATATCGTCTCGAAAAAGTGCCAGTCAGCAGCAAGTACTGGCAGCAATATTTGTCATTGTGGGAACAGAAACTCGCAGAGCAAGAAAAGAATCAAAGCAGAACATTTCAAAACGTAGTTTATCTGAGTCGTCTTGTGTGTCATCAGCCTCCCGGCTAAGTGGGTCCACTGGGAAATTGAAGAAAACCCCAGTGTACTACAAAAACAGGATTTCCTACAGCAAACACTGCATACTACGCCAAGACAACGGAGTTCTTCAACATCCTCTGGTATCTCGACAGCAGAGAGTCTCAGTGATTTGAACGAAGGTTGTATCAGCAATGAAAAGGGAACTTTGGAAACAAAGAAGTGCGCGCAAATCCAATGTCCGCAAAAGAAGTTGTTCCTCAGCAGTCGTTACAAGAAAAGTGGTTTGCCAACAAGATCAGCCATTTTTTAAGCGCTCTTTAACTCTCTCATCTATCACATGGAATAAAGCGGACTCTGTATTGAGGTATCAACATTTAGGAAACCGTTATCCCTCGTTGCCGCAGCAGTCACAACGAGTCGAACAGCAAAGCGTCAATATTGATGACACATTCTTCAATCAAAACACTTATCAACGCAGACGTACCCAGAGTAATCCAGTGTATAGTGAAACGTTGTTGGACCACGCTTCAGAAAGGCTACTCATAGCAGCGATGCCAGAAATGATGGCGACCTAAAAAGTAGATCGTTTTACATCAACTATGAAGACTCGTTATGCTTGCAGTACTTTGTTCAATGCACCACCAACTTCAGCGCTACCTGCACCGCCGAAGCATTGGCTAATGAATGCAGATGTGGATGTGAATGAAGAAATTGTTATAGCTCAAGCTCCTATGCACTCCAGATTGCAGTCATATGTAAACTCTTTTGAGACCAATAAGTTGAGAATGTTGCTTAAGCTGTAAATTTGTGAAAGTTTAGATGATTGTGTGTACATATGTAGTAAATACATATTATAGTTCTAAGCGAACCCAGTACACAGACAAATTTTTATATTATATATTTGTATAATCCATTTTTTTAAATCATAAAATACAATAAATCTATACATTTTGCAAAATAAACTGAATACATATTCTTTAAACAAAAATTACATTTTCACAAACAAACAAAAAATGTGTGTTTGTTCGCTGTGAACCAAACATTCAAAAAACGTAGCCACTACATCCACAATCACTAGACAGATGTTAAAATCACGTGTTTTTGAAATAAAATCTAAAAATGTTATTTAGGCTGCGACGGCTTACATTCGGAGCTTCTTGCTTTTTACGAAGAACTTTTAGACACTATTTTTCCACGTAATCGAATTAACCTCTTGCAGATATCGACTGCCTTTGAGGACGCAAATGGCGGTTTAAACACTCGCTGAGGAGCTTGGAGAGGCTGTTTGAGGATACCACGCTGGTATGGGCATTATGAGCTCTGCGTAAGCCATATTTTCCATTTTGTTTTTAGTCGTAGTTTACGTTAAATATTCTCTTGCATGAGTGCTAGGAATAGCTTACATTCTTCACTCTTCCTTAAAGATTAACCTTTTTTAAAGATTAACGCAAGATACTTGACTTTCATTGGGACCGAGATTTCTGCGCAGTTAAGCAAGGGCTGTCAACTGTGATAGTAGCGTCTATTGCAAATGTTATTACTTTGGTTCATTTCTGTCGAGCTCGCGCAGTACTTATTCAGCTTTGATTGCATTGTTCAAGTTTTGGAGTGGTTTGGCAATGGCTCTGGTTTCAAAGTTGTTTAATGCACACTCTATGTTTGGGAATGTGATCTCTCTGCGGACACATGAACTCAATTTCTGTTCACTCTCCTTAATAAGACTTGTCGCACGTTAGAAAGGTTTTGCACTGGTTTTGTTGTTGTGGATGTCCAAAAGCCTTTTACGAACCTGCAGCATAAGATAGTGAGAATATTAGAAATAAAAAAATAAATGTAAGGCGCGATAACCTCCGAAGAGATTTTAGGCCGAGCTTCTCTTCCAATATGCGTCGTACTCCTTTTTAATTTTACAAATTGGTGGGACGGGACCTACTTGTTTTATGCCGACTCCGAACGGCATCTGCGAGGCAGTTGAGTTTTCACTGAGACCTTATCAGGGCAGAAATACACTCGGAGTGCTTGCCAAGAACTACCGAGGGGCGACCCCGCTTGGAAAAATTTTCTTCTAATTGAAAACCCTTATTTCTAAATTTTGATGTTGCTTTGCCCGGGGTGTGAACCCAGGACATTCGGTGTGGTAGGCGGAGGACGCTACCATCACACCACGGTGGCCGCCAGTGAGGAATATTAGTAGGCAGAATTTTGTATTTTGTATAAGTTTTCCTCAGTATCATTCACTTGCTAGGCTTTTTATTGAGCAGCAGAAGTACTCATCTTTTGTCGTCCTTAATAACCTTTTAAGTTTCCTAAGTCAACCGTCCACCAAAAACTTGTTTATGAATACCAACCGGGTAGATTTGTTAAGGCAAGCTCCAGCTTGAGCACTATCTCATCTAGCTCTTCAATTATTTAATGGTATTTTGGAATAAGGATCATATCATAGATATTTCTCTCACTATCTTATCTTGTTTGATATCCAGTTAAGTTTTCAGTCTAGTGCAAATAGTTCGATTTTGCTGCTAAAGCTCTCAATATGCGAATTTCAATGGAAAATTGTATCGAAAGAGACAGCAAGGTTCTGAGGTACTCTTTCCACTCAATTTAAAGGAGAATTTATACTAGGAAAGGCGGTAACTTTCCATAGTGTTAGCCCTATTGCTTCAGCACGAGAGACAGAAATCGACTCTGCACAAGTCTTCGATATATTTTATAACATTCCATGCATGGGGTAAATATTTACGGTCAAGGTTGCAATACCTTATGAGATCCTTAATATTTTGCGCCTGCGAATGTTCGGCAGGTAGCCCTTGCCCGAAGAGGCAGCTCAATCCTAATCACAGCCTCGAGTCTTGATCTTTGCCACACGTCCCTCAAAGAAATAACTTCCTGAATACTAGCGCTGGCTACACGTCTGTGCAAGTAACAAGCAGCAACCCGTGATACCATCTCCGTATTCTAACTGAAGCTAACTGAATTATGATTGCGATTAATCGAAAAGGAGTTTTATTTCTATTATCGATATGGATAAGCAGGCATCTTCGATTCGATATAGTTTGTAAATACTGTTTTTATGTTAAACAATGATAATTCACAATGAAAAAATTATTAGCGTGTGATCGTGTTTCGAACTGATGAAAATAAGTCAATTTCTATTTATCGATGATGATTATTATGTGTCTAAACAAGTTTGAGTTAATCGGCATGCTCGATTAACATTAATCATTTTTCAATTCTAAGTTTTGATGTGTTTAAATAATGATTAATTGGCAAGTTAATAATTTCTATACGAGAATAATAAATTTAAAAAATACATGAATTTTTCTTTCGACTAATCAGAAATAAGGATTAATGAAGTATATGCATACAAATGCGAAATTACTACGAATTAATTATGTTACGATTAATAAACAATAATGATTATTATGGGATTCAGCAGTTTTGAATTCACCGAAATAGTCGATTATCAATTCAGTTTGTAAATACTCAGTTTTATGTCTTAAAATAATAATCGATTAACAAGGTAATACTTCGATATGAGGTATGCGAGTAAACGATTTAAAAAATTTGATGAATTGTGTTTTGGACTAATGCAAAATGTGGATTAATGAAGACAATTATAATAATGATCAAGTCATGATAGTCGAAATAGTTTAAATTATGATTAATCATTTCTAACTATTAGTTTGGCGGCCTTTCTATTTCACAAGTTTTTATTTGCCGGCTTGAGGAGGGAGATGTTTTAAATTTTTGCCAATATATTTCGGTTATGCACGATAACCGTCCTCAGGGTGAACTATAAACAAACAGAACACAAATAATATATAATTTACATCAAACAACAATTAACAATTATTAACAAAACTTCTTAAACATTAAAAACATACATTTTGACACGTCTTTCCCTTTCTACGTGGAGGTGTTAACTATTTTGTTATTATATGCCTATAAGAGCGCCGTGTTTGCTATATCTGTTTTGTAGTTAAGTCTTGTGTTAGTTGGTGTGTTTAGTATATGTAGCATATCCAGTATGAATCTCTTTCCATATTGTTGTTCTTGTTGAAGTACTTTTGTTTATCGAAATTCGGGCAGTGCTTTCTCGTTGCACAATGGGTCATAATTGCGGTTTTTGGTTACTTATATTTATATCATTACAATATTTAAGATCTGATTTATGTTGTGCTATCGAGTCTTTAATTTAGATTTAGTAGTTCCAACATATACTTTGCTGCATAATTCTTTGTCGTTTCCGTTACACGGGATTTGATAAATAATGTTGCTTTTTTCCATTTGCGTATTTTCGATTGAGTTTAGTTAAACATACTTTTTAACGTGCTCATAGGTTTGTGTGCCATTTTAATATGTTCTTTATTATAGATGTCAGATGTTGTATAGGCGCTCAGATAATTTAGGTACATAAGTTACCGACTTGAATATTTTCGTTTTCCTCTCTACGTTTTACTATTTGGTGATTTATATCTTTTTAAAGAGTTTTTATAATTTTATCAGAAAATCATTGGGTTTACACAATATCTTTATTTCATTTTCTATGTCATATATGGTAAGGGTCATCGGTAATATTCGTATAAGAGACGTTGCAGATATTTTGAAAAAGTCACCACCAGTTCATTATATAATTTAAAGAACACACAGACTTTAAAGAAAGGATCATAACTCTTATATTTTGGCGATGAAAAGATTATATCCTTTGATGCAGTTTCACTGTTCCCTAGTATACCGACACATCTAGCACTTGACATAATAATAAATAAGTGGACAACAATAGAAAAATATACGAAAATACTTAAGAAAAGCCAATGATTTCCTAATAAAATTATAAAAACTCTTTTAAAAAGATTATTCAGTAGCAGCAATGCTCCTTCAGAATCTATTTTTATGCTTGTTTATTAATATTGTCATATTAGATTAAACACTACTTAAATTCATTTACATACATATCTGTTAAACAATAACTCTTAATTACCAAAGCAATGTGAACTATGCTTTATGTTCTCTTAGATTTACATCGCTATATCAGGCCACGAGCCTAACGGGTTAATTTCCATTGCTTTACATGTACCTTCTTTTCCATAACAGCAAATAAGCAGTAGAAAAGGTAAAATGTTTAGTTCTCTACCGCGCTCATACTATGTACACGCAATAATAAACTCAATAAGAAAAATTACACGTTTGTGACTACATAGTATAAATATCAAAATTCATCTTTGAATTTAACAAAGATATAAATCACCAAATAGTCAACGTAGAGAGGAAAAACCCGAAAATATTCAAGTCGGTAACTTATGTACCTAAATTATATGAGCGCCTATCAACATCTGACATCTATAATAAAGAACATATTAAAATAGCACACAAACCTATGAGCACGTTAAAAAGTAATGTTTAACTAAACTCATCGAAAATACCGCAAATGGAAAAAAGCAACATTATTATCAAATCCCGTGTAACGGAAACGACAAAGAATTATGCAGCAAAGTATATGTTGGAACTACTAATTCTAAATAAGCCTCGATTAGCACAACATAAATCAGATCTTAAATATTGTAATGATATAAATATAAATAATCAAAAAATCGCACTTATTACCCATTGTGCAACGAGAAAGCACTGCCCGAATTTCAATAAAACAAAGTGCTTCAACAAGAACAACAATATGGAAAGAAATTTGTACTGGAAATGCTACATATACTAAACACACCAACTAACACAAGAATTAAAAGCCGTGACACAATGACATTTTTCCAGGGATGCACCTTAACGTTAAGCTAATCGTTTATCAAAAAAATTCCACCGTTTCCGTTGAAACACTTCGAAATATTATCGATAAAGAAATTATCAAGATAAATTGTATCTCGTTTTTAACCGAAACGAAAAGCTTTCGTTAACGTTAAAAACGTTAACAAAAACGTGATACTTTATGTTTGAATTGTGCTGGCAATGCTATAGCCATGGTGAAGCCGTAAGGTGGCAACAGCGAGCGGACGTACACACACAAACTCCATGTAATTTGTTCGTGTAATTCGTTGGTGGTAATGTCAAAAATACTCTGAGAAATGTTCGTACTGTCAAAATTCATGAGAAAAGTTGCAATCAGCTTGGATAATGCTTTCACCTTTAATGACTCCGCCATCAATCAACTTTGCCAGCATAGCTTTGAAATTAATAATCAACATAAACGATTTGACTTCGTTTTGATACGGCAGAAAACGAAACGAAATCATTTCGTTAATTTGACGTTCTTAACGTTAATAAACGAATCGAAATGACTTTGTTTGTTTATTAACGTTAATTATCGTAACGAAATGATATCGGTTCGTTGGTTAAGCATGCCTGCATTTTTCATATAGTTGCGTTTAACACAAGCTTCTGCGTAACAGTAGCAGCGCCACAATGAATGATGCAGATGGCGTATATGTAAACAAAAGTCAGCTGATGTTTATTTTCGCCAAATGTGTAAATTTGTTCATCTAAAAGTGTAACGCTTTTGCGTTGCGAGCAGCAACATTTTTACAAAAGAAAGAAATTATACTTCTTTCAAACATATATGCGACCCGGTCTATGACAAGGTGGGTTATTACTCAAAAAAGAAATTGGCGAGAAACAGCTGTTAAAGATAAACAATGCATTTCTTCAGTTGCTTAGTAGTATATATATGAACAGTCATGCCCAAAAGGCAAAGTACAAACCAGTTTTTGGACCCATATTTTGGCTCCATTGCCATCGAAAATGCTATCAAAAAATCTGAGGATGCTTCACCAGCCACCAAAGTGGCATCGAGGAACCAAAGCTTAATCGCCTTTCATTTGCGCTCTTCTTTCTCTACATTTTTAGTACATTTCTAAGCAAGTTAGGACTTTCTAGTTTTCACCACGTGAAAGAGCGTCTCAAAACTATCGAAAACCAGAAGAAAACGGTATGGAGTCATAAGCCACCTTTTCATAGATATTTTCATCGATTTCAAAAAAGGTAAATGGAAGATTACAAAACGTTCACTAGGCAATCGGTTCGCTACCCTCACCAATCCCGACTGATATCCATCAAGGGGAGCGTGCATTCCGCAAGTTCATCGAATTCGCGTCGACTCGTTTTATCCCCGCCGGAAAAATCGCGGAAATCCGGCACACTTTCCAGCGGATAACGCAACTCTAGTGAGAGAATAACATACATTAACTAACGCGTCAAACAGCATGTGAATACCCCAAATGGCGAAATGGGAGGAGCACCTAAAGCATTGTAACATCTCTACAGGTGTGGGTAAGCTATGGTGTACCGTAAGGTCCCTATTGAACCCAACTAAGCACAATGACAAAATATCCATTGCATTCGGCGATAAAATGCTGTTACGTTCGAAAAAAAATGCGCAACGGCTACCTTCTGATCTCTCCAGCTTTTTCGCCTCGCGAAACCTGACGTTATCACCGACTAATCATTCGGTCACCTTATTTACAAACATGGACGTCGCAAATGTTGACTATTTGAACATTCACGCCAATGGTACTACGCTATCGACTGTCTTACACCCAAAATCTTAGGTGCGACGTTTGATCAAGGTCTACATTTTGGTGAGCAAGCAGCCGCAATTGTACCTAAAATCCAGAGCCGTAATAAAATTCTCAAATCTCTTGCTGGCAGTGCTTGGGGAAAAACAAAGAAACGCTCATTACCACTTACAAAGGAATTGGCCAGCCGATTGCATGTTACGCGTCCCCGATATGGTCACACAACCTATAGCCTACTCACTGGAAGAAGCTACGGCATGCCAAAATACTGCTCTCAGAACCACCACGGGCTGTCTCCTTATGTCCCCATAACACCATACTACATAAAGAGGCGAGAATACTCCCCATCATGTGAGAGAAATCAGATGCTAACCAAACGTTCTTGTTGATTATCAGAACCCGGGCATCCCAATGGACATCTGATTGATGAGCCAACACCGCCAAAAAGCACAAAGAGGTCTCAGTGATATCTATGCCAGGAATTTCCCGACGCTCCAGTTCTTAAAGAAAAACCGAGACTCTAGACACTCACTCTACATGAAACCAACATCTCTTCAATTGTAATTTGGAACCAACGCCTCTAACACCCTTTCATTATGTCCCCCCTGTTGAAACTGCAGGTTTCTTGGACTCCCGTTATAGGATTTTGGATAAAAATTTGTGATCGGCGCGCCAATTGGTGGGGCAAGCACTGCTACAACAACAAAACACATTTTTCTTTTTTTCTACTCCTTATGTGACAATAATATAGGTCATATTTTTTAAGGGGATTTTTCAGATTAGGAAAACAAACGTTTTTAATACAATATACAACTATCGCTAAACCAACCTATGGTGATATTTAAATTTAAGACAGGTTTCTGTAAAAATCTTCTTTTTACTCCGATATTTATTATTACATAAGTTTAGCACCTCTTTTATAAATATTTTTATTCGCCAATTCATTAAGTATTACAGTCTAGTTAGTGTGAAAAGCTGCCTTCTATTCAATCATTTTCGATTCTGTGCGGGGCTTTAAGCCATAACTTCCTCAAAAATTCAATATTTGTTGCTTGCTCGTAAAATTGTTAAATAATAATAAATAAACTCCAGCTCAGCTTCCTTTTCTATGAAGTGCTCCACTAAATGTAAGATTGTGATTGAAACATTGAATATTGTAACTATGTTTAGCAGCCTGAGCGATGCTATCGTCTCTAACCCGATGCTAAGCAGTGACGTGAATTCACATCCATAGATCAATCATTATGTATATACATAAACGAAACAATAATTGCGTCTACACATATGTACCATGTACGTATACGAGCAGCGGAGAGTCAATACACAAACGCATTCATATATCTGAGATACTCCTAAAAGTATGCAATGAGAAAAACTATAAATTATGCAATTGTAGTTACAGCTGAGAAGTTTGAAGCTGCTGGACTAGTAGATTCTGGAAGCGCCTAGAAGATGCGAACGTTGAAATCCGAGAGTATAAAAGGCGGCAATTCAGGCGCTGGAATTCAGTTTGATTTGAGATTTCGATTAAGACGCTATCTAGCGAGCAAGAGCAGTATTATTTTGAATATTAGAGTTTCATTTGAGCTAGCAATCAGTTTGGTTATTAAGCAAGCTATTCGTTGCACAGTTTGAGCGTTATTGTGAAGTACTTTAATAAAGGCCATTTTGCATTATTACATATTGGAGTTATTTATTCAACAGTTTAGTGATTCGAACTTAGCAGAGAATTTGAAATAAGATTTGCAGCAAGTTCGTTACAATTGTGTGTCAGAAGAGGAATTGTTGAATAAATTCCAGAGGACAACAAGGACATGGCAAAGTTCAGTGAATTGAAGATCCAGCAACTGAAGAAGGAGTTGGAGAGCCGTGATTGAATACAACGGCATTAAACTCGAACTTCAGGCACGACTACGAGAGGCAATGGAATTAGAAGAATTGACGTGGAGAGTATGACTTCCATCTTGAAGGCGAGGAAACAACAAAAATCGAAGAGACAGTTACGCAGACAGTTACGAGCACAGACCTGAACATGATTTGGCTGCAATATCTGCTCAAACATCGACAGTGGCTTCTCACTGGAATCGCAAAAGACAGATATAACATCTCAACTGGCATCTCAACTAGAAGAACAGAAGACGTATATGTCATCACAGATGGAATCGCAGGAGAACCGTATAACATCGAAGGTTGAAGCACAAGTGGCACGAAATGTCGGCACAAATATCAGCGCAGATCTGGTACTGGACTGGAAGAGCAAGAAGGACGTATTTCTTCGAAGATGGAGGCGCAAGACACAAAAATTTTGCATCTTGAGAACAAAGTCGATGCCGAGATTGAAACATTGCGAGGTCATATACAGGAGTTGCAACTAATTCGCCCAGTTGTTTCAGCGAGCAATACGAAGGTAAAAACTCCATCTTTTGACGGATCTGTTCCTTCCAGGTGTTTAAGATTCAGTTTGAGAAGACCGCAGCAGTGAACAACTGGAGTGCTGAAGAAAAAGTTGCTGCACTTTTCGTGGCATTGAAAGGATCTGCTGCTGAAATCCTACAGACTATTCCCGAGGGAGAGCGGAACAACTACGAAACATTGATTAGCGCTCTAGAGAGGCGATACGGAAGCGAACACAGGAAGCAGATACACCAAATAGAGTTGCAAAACCGCTACCAAAAAGCTAATGAGACTTTGCAGGAGTTTGCGTCAGATGTCGAAAGGCTTGCACATTTGGCGAATGCCGACGCACCCGTGGAATACCCGAAAGAGTAAAAATTCAGAGCTTTATGAATGGCATAGGAACGTCGAAACAAGCGAGCCACATACGCAAACCCAAAGCCAACATTTGCAGAGACGGTATCACATGCATTGACTCAGGAAACTGCTCACTTTGAGTAAACCAGCATACAAAGCTCATCGTGTGGAAGTGGAAAGACAAGATTGGGTAGACACAATTTTGGAAGCACTGAAGGGATCACAACAGAAAAATGCCGAGTTATTAAACGTTTCAAGTGCGGCAACCCAGGTCATATTGCACGACATTGCAACAACAACCGTAACAGTTCCAACAATGTGAGTGGTCGTAAACGCAGAGCTGAGGTAGATGAGACACATCTTCCAGTCCACTCAGTCGTTAACTAAGACGAGTCAGCCGCAAGGCGCCACAGCTGGCTCCCTTAACCAATTGAGTGCTCATAATCTCTATCTCGCAATTGGCAGGAGGTCAAGCAAGTCTTACTGTCGAGGCCATGTGATGGAACAGGAACGGTTACTGACTGTAGATCGGGTGCATCCATTCCATCATTCGATCAGATTTAGTCAACAAGAAGATAAGACCATTGCTTGGAGCAAGATTACGTAGCAGCCACGGGGAGGACACCCAGGTAATTGGAGAAGTTGAATGTGAGTGGCGATTGGGATAGTCCGGTACTACACAATTTGTTTAGTGGCGGGTATTGTTGATGAAATCATAATTGGAGTGGACTTCTTAATCAACCGGGCATCAAATCGATATGCAAACTAGATGCGATATAAGAACATGTATGTCCACTTAGATTTTCGGCTACGAGAGAGCTACATCAGTATACGAGTGCTGGTGTAAGGGTCAGCAAATACCACTAAATCAGAAGCAGTCATCTGGGCAAAGGGTTGATGGAGATTTTGGCAAACAATTGTGGGTTGTCGAATAAGCAAAAAATCAGCACTGACATACTTGTAGGAAAAACCCTGGCTATGACAAAACAAGATGGACGTATTCGGGTAAGAGTACTCATTGAGTTCAAGTCAACATTCATTTTTTTGACCAAAGGGGGCTTTTTGGAAGTGACAAGAGGCCGGAGTAGTTATTAACTGTGAACCGCTCCAAGGAACAAGTTTTCATCTAGTTAATTACTGATCTTTCAAATGACATCACGGCATGGGCGCAGGGGCTAGAGGAAGATTATCAGAGTAAGGGAAACAACTGCTCCTAAAGTACGCAAATATTTTGCCAGGATGGTTCCAAACCATGCCGCACCAAGTTATCGTGTTCAAGTCTACATGGGATTAC
>JARSSU010038617.1:0-43754 GCA_029619165.1 Eurosta solidaginis
TTGTTATACGTAAGAATAAAATGTACGTATACGCAGTGGTACTCATATTTCAGGCGGTGCGGATATCTTCCGTGTATTTGCTTGGTGTTAATTAAACAACCTGCTTATCAATAAAAAATAGTATAGCGAATGGTGAGAGTTCTGAGGGGGCCCGAGATTTAGAGGTACTATGACATTTTTTTAATTCAGGAGAGTCTTTAGTTGTTTCATGTTTTTTAAGCCGATTTCAAAAGAAACGAAAATCTGCATTTCGTTTTAATATTATAGTGAAGTGTGAAAAATAAAGATCTATATATATAACAAGTAAGGAATGGCTAAGTTCGGGTGTAACCGAACATTACATACTCAGTTGAGAGCTATGGAGACAAAATAAGAAAATCACCATGTAGGAAAATGAACCTAGGGTAACCCTGGAATGTGGTTGTATGACATGTGTATCAATGGAAGGTATTAAAGAGTATTTTAAGAGAGAGTAGGCCATAGTTCTATGGATGGACGCTATTTAGGGATATCGCCATAAAGGTGGACCAGGGCTGACTCTAGAATGTGTTTGTACGATATGGGTATCAAATGAAAGGTGATAATGAGTATTTTAAAGGGAATGGGCTTTAGTTCTATAGGTGAACGCCTTTTCGAGAAATCCCCATAAAGGTGGACCAGGGGTGACTCTAGAATATGTTTGTACGATATGGGTATCAAATGAAAGCTGTTAATGAGTATTTTGAAAAGGAGTGATCCTTAGTTCCCTAGGTGGACGCCGTTTCGAGATATCGCCATAAAGGTGGACCAGGGTGTCTCTATGTTGTACGATATGGGAATCAAATGAAAGGTGTTACTGAGCGTTTTAAGAGGGAGTGGGCATTAGGTCTATAGGTGGACGCCTTTTCGAAATGTCGCCATTAGGGTGGGCCAGGGGTGACTCTAGAATGTGTTTGTACGATATGGGTATCAAACGAAAGGTGTTACTGAGCATTTTAAGAGGGAGTGGACATTAGGTCTATAGGTGGACGCCTTTTCGAGATATCGCCATTAGGGTGGGCCAGGGTGGACTCTGGAATGTTTGTACGATATGGGTATCAAACGAAAGGTGTTACTGAGCATTTTAAGAGGGAGTGGGCACTAGGCCTATAGGTGGACACCTTTTCGAGATATCGCCATTAGGGTGGGCCAGGGGTGACTCTAGAATGTTTGTACGATATGGGTATCCAACGAAAGGTGTTACTGAGCATTTTAAGAGAAAGTGGGCATTAGGTTCTATAGGTGGGCGCCCTTTTCGAGATATCGCCATTAGGGTGGGCCAGGGGTGACTCTAGAATGTGTTTGTACGATATGGGTATCAAATGAAAGGTGGTAATGAGTATTTTAAAAGGGAGTAATCCTCAGTTCTATAGGTGGACGCCTTTTCGAGATATCGCCATAAAGGTTGACCAGGGTGACTCTAGAATGTTTGTACGATATGGGTATGAAACGAAAGGTGGTACTGAGCATTTTAAGAGGGAGTGGGCATTAGTCTATAGGTGGACGCCTTTTCGAGATATCGCCATTAGGGTGGGCCAGGGGTGACTCTAGAATGTTTGTACGATATGGGTATCAAACGAAAGGTGTTACTGAGCATTTAAGAGGGAGTGGGCATTAGGTCTATAGGTGGACGCCTTTTCGAGATATCGCCATTAGGGTGGGCCAGGGGTGACTCTAGAATGTTTGTACGATATGGGTATCAAAGGAAAGGTGTTACTGAGCATTTTAAGAGGGAGTGGGCATTAGGTCTATAGGTGGACGCCTTTTCGAGATATCGCCATTAGGGTGGGCCAGGGGTGACTCTAGAATGTGTTTGTACGATATGGGTATCAAACGAAAGGTGTTACTGAGCATTTTAAGAGGGAGTGGACATTAGGTCTATAGGTGGACGCCTTTTCGAGATATCGCCATTAGGGTGGGCCAGGGGTGACTCTGGAATGTTTGTACGATATGGGTATCAAACGAAAGGTGTTACTGAGCATTTTAAGAGGGAGTGGGCACTAGGCCTATAGGTGGACACCTTTTCGAGATATCGCCATTAGGGTGGGCCAGGGGTGACTCTGAATGTTTGTACGATATGGGTATCAAACGAAAGGTGTTACTGAGCATTTTAAGAGGGAGTGGGCACTAGGCCTATAGGTGGACACCTTTTCGAGATATCGCCATTAGGTGGGCCAGGGGTGACTCTGGAATGTTTGTACGATATGGGTATCAAACGAAAGGTGTTACTGAGCATTTTAAGAGGGAGTGGGCACTAGGCCTATAGGTGGACACCTTTTCGAGATATCGCCATTAGGGTGGGCCAGGGGTGACTCTAGAATGTTTGTACGATATGGGTATCAAACGAAAGGTGTTACTGAGCATTTTAAGAGGGAGTGGGGCATTAGGTCTATAGGTGGACGCCTTTTCGAGATATCGCCATTAGGGTGGGCCAGGGGTGACTCTAGAATGTTTGTACGATATGGGTATCAAAGGAAAGGTGTTACTGAGCATTTTAAGAGGGAGTGGACATTAGGTCTATAGGTGGACGCCTTTTCGAGATATCGCCATTAGGGTGGGCCAGGGGTGACTCTAGAATGTTTTTACGTATATGGGTATCAAACGAAGGTGTTACTGAGCATTTTAAGAGGGATGTGCGCATTAGGTCTATAGGTGCACGCCTTTTCGAGATATCGCCATTAGGGTGGGCCAGGGTTGACTCTAGAATGTTGTTTGTACGATATGGATATCAAATTAAAGGTATTAATGAGGGTTTTAAAAGCGAGTGGCCCTTAGATGTATATGTGAAGGCGTTCTCGCGATATCGACCAAATGTGGATCAGGTGATCCAGAAAATCATCTGTCGGGTACTGCTAATTTATTTATATATTCAATAACACTAACAGTATTCCTGCCAAGATTCCAAGGGCTGTTGATTTCGCCTTGTAGAACTTTTTCATTTTCTTCTACTTAATATGGTAGGTGTCACACCCATTTTACAAAGTTTTTTCCAAAGTTATATTTTGCGTCAATAAACCAATCCAGTTACCATGTTTCATCCCTTTTTTCGTATTTGGTATAGAATTATGGCATTTTTTAATTTTTCGTAATTTTCGATATCGATAAAGTGGGCGTGGTTATGGTCGGATTTCGGCCATTTTTTATACCAAGATAAAGTGAGTTCAGATAAGTACGTGGGCTAAGTTTAGTAAAGATATATCGGTTTTTGCTCAAGTTATTGTGTTAACGGCCGAGCGGAAGGACAGACGGTGGACTGTGTATAAAAACTGGGCGTGGCTTCCACCGATTTCGCCCATTTTCACAGAGAACAGTTTAACGTCATAGAGTCTATGCTCCTACCTAATTTCAAAAGGATTGGTAATTTTTGTTCGACTTATGGCATTAAAAGTATTCTAGACACACTAAATGAAAATGGGCGGAGCCACGCCATTTTGAAATTTTCTTTTAGTTTTGTATTTTGTTGCATCAGATCATTGCTGGAGTTGAATTTTGACTTAATTTACTTATATACAGTAAAGATATTAAATTTTTGTTAAAATTTGAATTTAAAAAAAATTTTTTTTAAAAAGTGGGCGTGTTCTTCATCCAATTTTGCTAATTTTTATTTAGCGCATATATAGTAATAGTAGTAACGTTCCTGCCAATTTTCATCATGATATCTTCAACGACTGCCAAATTACAGCTTGCAAAACTTTTAAATTACCTTCTTGTAAAAGTGGGCGGTGCCACGCCCATTGTCCAAAATCTTACTAATTTTCTATTCTGCGTCATAACGTCAACCCATCTACCAAGTTTCATCGCTTTAACCGCCTTTGGCAATGAATTATCGCATTTTTCGGTTTTCCGAACTTTCGATATCGAAAAAGTGGGCGTGGTTATAGTCCGATATCGCTCATTTTAAATAGCAATCTGAGATGAGTGCTCAGGAACCTACATACCAAATTTCATCAAGATACCTCAAAATTTACTCAAGTTATCGTGTTAACGGACGGACGGACGGACGGACGGACGACATGGCTCAATCAAATTTTTTTGGATCCTGATTATTTTGATATATGGAAGTCTATATCTATCTCGATTCCTTTATATATGTACAACCAACCGTTATCCAATCAACTTAATATACTCTGTGAGCTCTGCTCAACTGAGTATAAAAAAGCAAGCAAGGAAGGCTAAGTTTGGGTGTAACCGAACATTACATACTCAGCTTAGAGCTTTGGAGACAAAATAAGGAAAATCACCATGTACGAAAATGACCTAGGGTAACCCTGGAATGTGCTTGTATGACGGGTATCAAAAGAAAGGTATTAACGAGTATTTCAAGAGGGAGTGGGCCATAGTTCTATAGGTGGACGCGTTTTCGAGATATCGTCATACAGGTGGACCAGGGCTGACTCTAGAATACGTTTTTGTACGACAATGGGTATCAAATGAAAGGCGGTAATGAGTATTTTAAAAAGGAGTGGCCCTTCGATGTATATGTGAAGGCGTTTTCGAGATATCGACCAAAATGTGGACCAGGGTGATCCAGAAGGTCATCTGTCGGGTACCGCTAATTTATTTATATATGTAATACCACGAACAGTATTCCTGCCAAGATTCCAAAGGCTTTCGATTTCGCCCTGCAGAACTCTTTCATTTTCTTCTACGTAATATGGTAGGTGTCACACCAATTTTACAAGTGTTTTCTAAAGTTATAACTTGCGTCTATAAACCAATCAACTACCATGTTTTATCCCTTTTTTCTTATTTGGTATAGAACTCTGGCATTTTTTTTAGTTTTTCATAGTTTTCGATATCGAAAAATTGGGCGTGGTCATAGTCGGTTTCGGCATTTTTTATACCAAGATAAAGTGAGTTCAGATAATTAGGTGAACTAAGGTTAGGAAAGATATATCGAGTTTGCCCAAGTTACGTTGTTACGGCCGAGCGGAACGACAGACGGTCGACTGTGTATAAAACTGAGTGTGGCTTCCACCGATTTTGCCCATTCTCACAGAAACCAGTTACCGTCATAGATTTATACCCCTACCAAATTGCACAAGGATTGGTTAATTTTTGTTGGAATTATGGCATTAAAAGTATTCTAGACAAATTAATGAAAAAGGGCGGACCCACGCCCATTTTGAAATTTTCTTTTATTTTTGTATTTTGTTGCACCATATCATTACTGGAGTTGAATGTTGACATAATTTACCTATCTACTGTGAAGATATTAAATTTTTTGTTAAAATTTTACTTTAAAAAAAATTTTTTAAGTGGGCGTGATCGTTCTTTGATTTTGCTATTTTTATTAAGCATACATATAGTAATAGGAGTAACGTTCCTGCCAAACTTCATCATGATATCTTCAACGACTGCCAAAATTACAGCTTGCAAAACTTTTGAAATTACCTTCTTTTAAAAGTGGGCGGTGACAACCCCATTGTCTAAATTTTACTAATTTTCTGTTCCGCGTCATAAGGCAACCTCCTACCAAGTTTCATCGCTTTATTCGTCTTTGGTAATGAATTATCGCGATTTTTCGGGTTTTTCGAGATTTTCGATATCGAAAAAGTGGGTGTGGGTTATAGTCCGATATCGATCATTTGAAATAGCGATCTGAGATAGTGCCCAGGAATCTATATACTAAATTTCATCAAGATACCTCAAAATTTACTCAATTATCGTGTTAACGGACTGACGGACGGACGGACGGACATCGGTCAATCAATTTTTTTTCGATACTGATGATTTTGATATATGGAAGTCTATATCTATCTCGATTCCTTTATACCTGTACAACCAACCGTTACCAATCAAAGTTAATATACTCTGTGTGCAAAGCACGCTGAGTATAAAAAATGTTGATAGTTGTAAATGGCTTTCATTACCCGTACACTAACACCCCTTTAGTTAGACAATAACAGTATTTTCAATCTCTATTTTTTTTCAAATATCACACTTTTTATAGCATTTCTACTGCAACTTGACGAATCTAATTGAAAAAAGTTGTTATCCTGTCGTTCAAACAAAAAATGCAGTCAAATGTGCTTTGGTCATTTGCGTGTTTACTCGTGACTTCAAATCGCTACATGTGCGAGCTTGAACCGCAAATAACATGTCCATACATGGTATAGCAAAAAGCTCATTTGCACATACTTCCATCCAAATAGTGTGTATATATATGTATGTACATAATACCAATTGCATAAAATGCTACAAGCACTCATACAAGTATACCCAATTCAGAATATGCAAAATTTTGAGCATATATGCTTGTGGTAGCGTTTGCTATCTATTCGAATGCATGCGTACGCGTATTTGATTCGGCTCATAAGTGCCGAGCTTGTATGGAATGTCAGCGATCTGGTCAGCCACTGATACACGCAGATACTTCATACTTATTTGGTCATAAACGTACATTCGTCCGCTACACATGGCAGTTTCATGCATATGAAAGTGTCTTTCACATATCTGTGGTTTGAAAGCAGCAGAGGTCGCGTTATAAAGTGCCAAGGAAGAGCAGTGTTATTGGGAGAATTGAACTCAATTTTGGAAAAACTAAGGCAAAAAATTGCAGCACATTGGGATTGACAGAAAATTTCTGCTACGCCATATTAGTTTGAGTTTCGCTGTTTACTTAAATTGATTTCAATTGGGAATAAAACTCTACCGATCGAAATGCTACGCGCTATGAAAGCAGACGACATTAAAGTATCATGCTTGCTATGTTTAGTTTTAGTTAGACTCTAGTAATATCTTTTACAGAATTAAAAAACAAAAAGTTTTCCCAAACGAATCAGAGGTAGGTTTTTTTTAAATGCTGTGACAGTACTGAGTCAATTTAGCGTAACGTAGGCTTAATATAGGGCGGGAATTGTCGGAGATTGATTCTACGCTAGGATGTTAGGCAGCGACATCAGTTGGGTAAACACTGCGAAGAGCTTAACAACTGAGGCCATTAAGTACCATACTAAGCATCAGCGAGATTGCAAATTGCGATGCGACTGAACAGGTACAGGGTTTCTTAAAGAAGTAGTTTGTGTAGTGAGCGATCAAATTATGGATGAGGCGATGGATCGACAAGTTTGCACCATCGGTGCTAATAGAATGGTTGCAAAAATCTCTGCTTTGCTGTGATCATCTGTGAAAGGTACATGAAAGGATCAACTCTGTGTGTATCTACAAAGCTGAAGGGCGCAACAGCAAGCGCTAATTTGTTAACGCCGATTACACGACTCAGCAAAAAAAAATGTGTTCTTTGTCCTAAAGTTTATTTCATGATTTTCTGTTTTATTATATCGAAAAGAAAATACCTTTTTTCGGTATAAAGTTGCCTTCAGTAACAGTCATATAACAATACTCATGGCGTTTAGAGTGATAACTAACAACGATCAGGTATTTGGTACAAATCTAGAATACTCTAAAATGTCGTCGCGAAAGTGTAAGTATGAAGCTGGTGCTTTTGTTATATACATATGTGTGCAATTTACTAAAGTTTAAGATATAAAATATTGTGACAAATGTTAGCATACTATCATCACTAATACGATACTAAGCAGCCACTCGTATGTACGTAAACAAATCATTCATCATAAACCAACATACAATGCACAAATGCACGTCACAAACGCATGTCATTCATCAGCCGAAGTAATACTCACATATACACTCGCTATGGCTACAACAACAAATATACATGTATATGCTGGTAACAAGCCTGAAGTTCACGAAATTACTAGACCTTAGGAGAATGGCGTGAACGAGGAAACCGAAAAGTATAAAAGCAGCGCAAGCTGATGCACGACTAAGCAATTTGATTTAAACACGCAATTAGTTTTGAAGTAAGAGTTATTGTGAATTACTCTCAACAGTAGTAGTCTAATAAAGACCATTTTACATTATTCAATATAGCAGTTATTTATTCAACAGTTTAGCGATTCGAACGTTAGCAGAAAGTTTGGAATAATGGGCGCTACATATTGCTTGTAGTTATTGTTAAAGATGTTTCGAAGGTAAGCAAATTTTAGTTAATAGTAAATTAAATAAGTAAACATATTAATTTTCTCTTTCTATATTTTAGGTTGGTGTCGAGTGAGAAAGATCTATGCAATTTACAACACCATAATCTGGCGAGAACCAAAATACCAAGTTAAAGACTGCTACTTTTGCATTGTGAATCCGATAAAAGACGTAGAGGTAAAAATGCAAAACCTATCGGTTACCTGATCTGAGTCTCTTTCTGCTCCAGTCGCACACGATCTGAGACGACCAGTACAAGAGCCACCGAAAAAATATCGCAGAGGAGTGTATCATCTCTTAGTTCTTATAAAAGCAATACCGATAAGGGTTTTTACCGACACCAGAACAACCCAAAACATCATTTGATCACTTCTGAAGATTTTAGTGATTTCCTTAGGGGTTTAAATGTACCAAAAGGTAAAGCAGAGCTTTTAAGCTCTTTTTGAACAACGTTATCAGGGCCAATATAACGAAAACATTATGGGTGATATATTGGGGTTTATTAAGGGATAGTACTTATGAACATAAAAGAAAAAGTAGAAGTGTACACTTTAAATCATTTTCCACTTTTTTGTAAGTTATTTCGATATTAAAACTTATAAAAACATTATTTGAATTGTTTCATTTTCAAGCAAATATTAAAACCACATATTTTGAAAAATTTCGTTCAAGCGGTTTCCTAATAGGAAGCAAACTTTTCATGCCATATATATATATTTTTTTTTCCGTTAAATTACGACCTAGAGAATTGAAATTTAATGCTTTGAAGTCAAAGTCAAATTTTGTGTTGAGCCGTGTTATCAGTATGAGATAGCCAAGCAAGCCTAGCTGCTGCTATTTACCTGTTCTTTTCTCCTGTTTCCTAACTGATTTAAGTTTTCCATGATGCTATGTTGAAATGTAGTTGAATATGCAAGTAAAGTTACAGTGGTGGTCTTACCAAGTTAACTCTTTATAACAGATTTTTCTATGGAATTTCAATGTGCAATTGTTAGTTCGCATATTATACGAGGTAATTTTCGTGAGCTATTAATTTAATTTAATTTATTTATTATTACGGCTGTTTAGGCCTAAAACTTTAAACTACTAAGTACAATTCATTATTATATCATTTATTTCTATTGAATATGCTGTTGGAATGCCATGTGATTCCGATCAGCATATTTACTGGCGTAACAAAACGGACGAGTCTGGGAGCCAGTCATTAAGGAAGGTTGGAAGAGGACGCGTTTCCAATCCTCCAGGGCTCCCAGCTTAAGGCAACAAAATTTGGGACTTATATTTTTCAATTATATTTGTATTTTAAGCTGTCGGAATGTATTGGTCTCCGATCAACACAGCTAACATGTATTGGGATGTTGGAAATTGAAGTGTACCCAATCACTCCTCAACTTTGTTTAGTAAAGACGCTGTCGGAACGCATGTAGATTCCGATCAGCACATCTCAAATATATTGGGAGGTTGAAAAGGAAGTGTTTCCAACCCCTCCTGCTCCAACTTTTGTTTGACCTTATTTTGGTTACACATCATATAATTTTATTATAATATTAATGCTGTCGGAATGCGAGTGATCCCGATCAGCAACAGTAAATATAGGCTGAAAATATCGCGAAATTTGTTGTTGGAACTGTCTGGAGTTACAGGTGGCGACTGATTTTCTTTTCCTTAGGGCCGGGTGCATTGTATTTTGCTGCTACCAGTATTCCATTCCTTTTCGCGCTCCAGTAACGGTATGTCATCTAAAAATAAAAGACTTTATCTTATTGGAAGGGTTTTACAATGCTCCAATAAACTTTTTTAAAAGTATTGAAGTTATTACTACTTTTTATGTGATTAGGAGTTCATTGAAATATTTCAGGCCCTTATAAAATATATTTTGCTTGTCCACTTCTGTTTGAAAAGAGGTAATCTAAAATTATTGTTTTCTCTGATTACGTATGAATGTGCATCATTTACATATCTAAGCTTTTCGCTGAGTTATGTTGGTAATTTACCGTGCTTAATATTAAATACAAATTTCATACTGTGGTGGAATATGAGCTGTTTTATACTCAACCAGTTTAGTGCTTCTATCATGTTATTAATGGGAGTATCATACCTCATGTTTAATATAAATCTCATAGCTTTATTTTGCATAACTTGTAGCTTATCTACCTGAGTTACATTGGCCATAAAGAATATTGTGGGACAATATATGAAATGCGGCTCTATGATGGATTTATATACTTTCAGTTTGTATTTTCTACTGATAAATTTGCATGACCTTTTCCAAAAACCAATTTTCTTGCCTATTTTGGCAACTATATAATCAATATGATCATTGAATTTTAATTTATATCAATCTGACCCCTAAGACCTTGAAAGTTTTAACTTCGTTAATGTTTGAGTTCATTATTTTTAGCTCGATATTACAAGATTCCTTATTCATCGCTCTAGATATGACAATAAAATGGATTTTATTAACATTAAGTTTAAGCTTATTGTTACAAAGCCACCTGTATAGGGTGTTCAAGTCTTCCTGCATTTTGCTCCTAGCTAACGTGATATCAAGTTCACTTACTTCGAGCAGTGCGTCATCCGCAAACAGCCTTATTTTACTATGTTTTAGCGCCGAAGATATAGTCATTTATATATATGTTAAATAGGACCGGTGCCAAAACCGATCCATGTGGCAATCCAATTCCTGTCAATAACTCTTCCGAGACAACCGACTCAATGGCTGTTTTTTGTCTTCGGTTACCTAAAAAAGCTCTGAAACCACTGCAGCTCGTTGCCCCTAATTCCAATTTTTTCTAATTTTTAATCATTATATTCTGTCTATAGTTTCAAATGCTCTCTTTAAGTCGATAAAAACCGCAAGTATACTTTTCTTTTGATTAGTTCTTCTTTGCAATGCGATATTACATAATTTAAAGCCGTTTCACAAGAGCGGCCTCTCTCTAAAGCGGATTGTTCTTTAATTAGTATTTTATTTATTTCCAAGTAACTTATGAGCTGATCTTTTACTACTGTTTCTAGAATTTTTTCGATATTCGATACCAGTATTGTTTGATATGATGTGGTACAGTAAAATATATCCTAAACTATCCTATAACATGATCAGATTGTGGAGATATACATGTTATTTGACTATATGATAGGATACGCTGTGAATTTTTTGTTTATATATAAATGAACCATATATGATGCATAAATTGCTATGAAATTGTGTATGATGAAATCTGGTAAGAATTTATAATTTGTAAATGACGCATTTGATCGTTCTCATAAGGAAGGGTGATTGGTGGGGTGTGATAGTTTATGCTATGATGGCGATAAGTTGAATTGTTGTGTTTTGTATTTATTGTAAAATAGTTGTGGGTGATCATAATATTGAATTAAGGTGGTATATCGGTGAGGTGATGATACGATGCGATATCATAGCATATGAAGGTATGTGATATAAATAACATCTGGTTTTCGTTATGTTAACTTAGCAAGTACTTGGTACTCACGCCTTTCTTTCTAAACATTTTTGTGCAAGATATGAGTAAGTCCATATATACGCGCGTAACTGCTTTTGTAAACATTGGTTTCAGGAGTTATATGGAACTCGTTACATAGTTGAGCTGACTTGAGCGCAATCAGACACCAAAATGAGATAATAGAAATGAACCAAACCAGGGCCCTATCGTGGTTTACGCTCCGTTATCGAAACCAATTTTTAAAATCCCAATAGGTCTTAACTGTGAATCGGATTAATTACATATTTGACCTAGCGATGATGCGTGCACTTTAGATGCATAATTTGTTATAATTTTTATACTCAGTTGAGCAGAGCTCACAGAGTATATTAAGTTTGATTGGATAACGGTTGGTTGTACATATATAAAGGAATCGAGATAGATATAGACTTCCATATATCAAAATAATCAGGATCGAAAAAAAATTTGATTGAGCCATGTCCGTCGTCCGTCCGTCCGTCCGTCCGTCCGTCCGTCCGTTAACACGATAACTTGAGTAAATTTTGAGGTATCTTGATGAAATTTGGTATGTAGGTTCCTGAGCACTCATCTCAGATCGCTATTTAAAATGAACGATATCGGACTATAACCACGCCCACTTTTTCGATATCGAAAATTTCGAAAAACCGAAAAAGTGCGATAATTCATTACAAAAGACCGATAAAGCGACGAAACTTGGTAGATGAGTTGAACTTATGACGCAAAATATAAAATTAGTAAAATTTTGGACAATGGGCGTGGCACCGCCCACTTTTTAAAGAAGGTAATTTAAAATTTTGCAAGCTGTAATTTGGCAGTCGTTGAAGATATCATGATGAAATTTGGCAGGAACGTTACTCTTATTACTGCATGTACGCTTAATAAAAATTAGCAAAATCGGAGAAGGACCACGCCCACTTTTAAAAAAAAATTTTTTTAAAGTAAAATTTTAACAAAAAATTTAATATCTTTACAGTATATAAGTAAATTATGTCAAGATTCAACTCCAGTAATGATATGGTGCAACAAAATACAAAAATAAAAGAAAATTTAAAAATGGGCGTGGCTCCGCCCTTTTTCATTTAATTTGTCTAGGATACTTTTAATGCCATAAATCGAACAAAAATTAACCAATCCTTTTGAAATTTGGTAGGGGCATAGATTTTATGGCGCTAACTGTTTTCTGTGAAAATGGGCGAAATCGGTTGATGCCACGCCCAGTTTTTATACACAGTCGTCCGTCTGTCCTTCCGCATGGCCGTTAACACGATAACTTGAGCAAAAATCGATATATCTTTACTAAACTCAGTTCACGTACTTATCTGAACCCACTTTACCTTGGTATGAAAAATGAACGAAATCCGACTATGACCACGCCCACTTTTTCGATATCGAAATTGCGAAAAATGAAAAAAATGCCATAATTCTATACCAAATACGAAAAAAGGGATGAAACATGGTAAGGTAATTGGATTGTTTTATTGACGCGAAATATAACTTTAGAAAAAACTTTATAAAATGGTTGTGACACCTACCATATTAAGTAGAAGAAAATGAAAAAGTTCTGCAGGGCGAAATAAAACACCCTTAAAATCTTGCCAGGTATTACATATATAAATAAATTAGCGGTATCCAACCGATAATGTTCTGGGTCACCCTAGTCCACATTTTGGTCGATATCTGGAAAACGCCTTCACATATACAACTACCACCACTCCCTTTTAAAACTCTCATTAATACCTTTAATTTGATACCCAAATCGTACAAACTCATTCTAGAGTCACCCCTGGTCCACCTTTATGGCGATATCTCGAAAAGGCGTCCACCTATAGAACTAAGCCCCACACCCTTTTAAAATACTCATTAACACCTTTCTTTTGATACCCATATCGTACAAACAAATTCTAGGGTCACCCCTGGTCCACCTTTATGGCGATATCTCGAAACGGCGTCCACCTATGGAACTAAGGATTACTCCCTTTTAAAATACTCATTAATACCTTTAATTTGATATCCATATCGTACAAACGCATTCTAGAGTCACCCCTGGTCCACATTTATGGCGATATTTCGAAAAGGCGACCACCTATAGAACTAAGGCCCACTCCCTTTTAAAATACTCATTAACACCATTCGTTTGATGCCCATATTGTACAAACAAATTCTAGGGTCACCCCTGGTCCACCTTTATGGCGATATCTCGAAACGGCGTCCACCTATGGAACTAAGGATTACTCCCTTTTAAAATACTCATTAACACCTTTTATTTGATACCCATATCGTACAAACGCATTCTAGAGTCACCCCTGGTCCACCTTTATGACGATATCTCGAAACGGCGTCCACCTATAGAACTAAGGCCCACTCCCTTTTAAAATACTCATTAACACCTTTCGTTTGATGCCCATATTGTGCAAACGCATTCTAGAGTCACCCCTGGTCCATCTTTACGGCGATATCTCGAAAAGGCGTCCATCTATAGAACTTAGGTCCACGCCCTTTTAAAATACTCATTAATACCTTTCATTTGATACCCATATCGTACAAACGCATTCTAGGGTCAACCCTGATCCACCTTTATGGCTATATCCCTAAATGGCGTCCACCTATAGAACTATGGCCCACTCCCTCATAAAATACTCTTTAATGCCTTTCATTTGATACACATGTCATACAAACACATTCCAGGGTTTCCCTCGGTTCATTTTCCTACATGGTTATTTTCCCTTATGTTGTCACCATAGCTCTCAACTGAGTATGTAATGTTCGGTTACACCCGAACTTAACCTTCCTTACTTGTTATAAATAGTTTTGACACTTTCGTATCTACGATTTTCATCCGTGATCGTATAACACGATACGGACCCAGCTATGAAATCGTAACATACTGCCCCGGATCGAAAATTATTTTCACTAAAGAGACAGACATTAATCTATCCAACTATTAAAAAATAAAATAATATATAAAGGATTTAGCGAGTACGCATTGTCCCTAGTTCATATATATCATTAATCCGATACACCATTTCGGAGCTATTAGGACTTAAAAACGGCATTCGATCACGGGTCGTACATTACGATTCTGCTCTGGAGCAACAGCGTAGGAGAATGAGGTGAATTAATTAAGGAGAATGATTTAAGAGGTGTGATGGAAATGATTTGGATGATATTGTATATAGAATTGGCAAAAATAGTGTGTACTTAATAGGTCAAGGAAAGAAATATTTGTGATTACTACCACGGTTACGGGACACTAGCTGCATGACCTGCATGCTGAAAGAATGGTGATTCATTTAACAGCATTTACAGGAGCTACGGCGAGGAAGGCAGCGAGGAAAAAGTTGCGCACTACTTGAGTGTATGCCCAGCTCTACACACACTAGATTTTTAACTATGGGCAGTTTATATACAACCTATCACTGCTTACTTAAGTCATGTTAGATATGGGCTCCTAAGCAGAGGACATATAACGAATCAGAAAAGTTAAAGCGAAGTCCTCCAACGGGTCAAGGGTTTTAGAGTATTCCCACTATAGGAATTGACAGGAGTCCACTTTAATCTAAAGAGCTGGAAGGTACGATGTGCTCATATTAAATCGTTCTCGAGATGGTCAGACTCCTCCCCAACACCTTCGGGGAGTGTCTTTATTGCTACAAGAAGAAGAAGCAGATGAGAAAAACGCAAAGCATTTCGAAGAAACGCAAACAAAAGTAGCACAAGAGTGGGAGGTGACACGGAATAGGCTGCCATCCAATCCTGGTTACATATAAATTTTATTAAAATGTATATCGTCGTATTAAATTTTGTTGCTACTTTCGCGTCGATTAAGGTTTATTTGGAGTTTGTTAACGTATCATGCCGGTTCTATTTTGACATCATTCAGACCATTTTAGTGATTTTTCGGGATAACTACAGAGGTAGTTTGGGATTATTCTGAGTTTTTTTTTCGGTTTAGAGGTTTTTTCGATATCCTTTCGATATGAATTTTGAACTATTTTGGGATCATTTCGGAACTGGTTTTTCATTTGACATCATTTTGGGACTACTTTAAGATTATTTCAGGATTTTTGTGATCATTTTGGAAATTTTTTCGACATTATTTCGGATCTTTTTGGAAATAATTTCGGAACAATTTCGGAACTATTTCGAATTTTCGGATTTCTTCGATTCTGCGGACTGCTTTTCCTTATCATGTCAGAAATATTTCGACATCATTTCGAGACCACTTCGGTATTTTTTAGGGACAATTTAAAAACTGTTTCAGGATCTTTCTAATTTTTTTTCATAATTTTGGGACTATTTTTAAATTGAAAATTACATTTGACTTTTTTGATAGTTTCAAGAATTTCATCGATATTGTTTCGAAACTATTTCAAACAAATTTCAGGGTCATTTCGGGATTATTTTGGGATTCCTTTTGTCAATTACGAACTATTTATGGTTTTTTCTGAGATCATTTTCCTTATTTTTGTCAGTATAATTTTAGGTTTGTTTCCGGATCATTTCGCTTTTTTCTAGATGATTGCAGGACCACTTCAGCATTTCGCTTAGATTTGGAAACATTATTGGTTAATTTTGATACGGTTTTTGAATCATATCGGGATTTTTTTTCATAATTATTTCACGAAGACTATTATGGCATCTATTGTTTTTGGCTCAGTTTGGCCTATTTTGGGGTTATTTTCTGTTATATTTCGGAACTTTTTCGTTACCGGTTTCGGTTAAAATTTTTATTATTATTATTTTTTTTTAATCTTCTTTTGCTGGCAAACCCACCTACCTCAAAAAAGTTTTGTACACAGGTAAAGTGCCACATTTTGAATCGTCTACGTAGGTTTTGCCTAGGATTTAGGACAGCTTTTCAAGACAAAGAAAAAAAAATTATATTAAAGCGTTCATAAAATGATAAGCTATGAATAAATGATCTTGTAGAATAAATTGCTTGGTTCGACTGATTTTTGTTTATATTGTATGAAAAAATGGAAGGTATTTGCAAGTGTCCTTCACTCATAGATTTCAATTGCATGCCTTTGAACAGCCTAACATGTATGAAGTTATGTTCTTATTCCAATATTGAGCATAGCTCTGTTTTTAAAACAGAAGCACTACCATAAAGCTGAATTCTAAGAATAGAAATTTATTACTGGGCTTTATGATCACATACTAGTTCATATTTTATGCATTCCTTATATTTGTACACGTATACATACCTGATTACATATTTACCCAGTAGAAAAAAGATGGAGAAATAAAATATTACTGTTCTTCAGTATGTGAAGTACCTTCTTTCGAATAAAACATTAATCAATAGTAAGAACTTAAGGCTGTGTGCGAGTTGACCTAAATTTCTACTAAATAAGAAAAAACCTAAATCACTGGAAACTGTCGGTAAGGCAGTGCAAAATAAAATTTAGAATTTTCATGAGCATACTTTTCAACCTAAATTCAAATGTCAAATTTCAAAACAAAAATATTGATTTTTCAATATTGTATATGCAAATAAATGGCTCTTGTCCATTCAATTTAAGTAAATCATAGATCATAGAGCGATGATCCCTGCTGCGATTAAGGTCCGATCGATTGTACGTGATTGTGAGCTCAATTTTGTTCAAGCTGATGTTGGCGACACAAATCAAATATGGACATATTTGCAGCCAGTGCACTAATTGGCCTAAAGAAGTTATTGGAGGCGTACCATATCAGAGTATTGAATTCGAGATTGTGGAGAAGGTCATTGTGCACGTGCTCCACTATGTCCGAAAAAAAGCGTTATAAAACGGAGCCACTGCATTTTCTTGAACTGCTATCTTGGGATGGGTACTTACCGCGGACCCTAATTGACCTTTGTTCTTTTTAAGCGTGAAAACGCATCAAACGTACCAATTTCCCGTATTGTTATTATTTTCTTAGAAGAAATAAACAATTTAGGTTTTCAAAACAACGCGCACAGTTGTGACAGCTTTTCCTAAATTATTGCAGTGCTGGAAAGTTCAGTGAAATATTAGTTTAGGTGCCTAAAATTTAGGCGAACTCGCACCCAGCATAAGTAATGATCGCTTCAAACAAAAAGCAAATGGCTCATTGTAGACATTGAATTTAAGCTTCCGAAGGAGCGTCTCATTTGCTCAGCACTTCCAAATTGCCAATTGTGATGGGAAGAATTTTATTGAAGCGATTCACTGAAATGCATTGCCCTAGCTTGGAGCTTTTCTACCCTTATCAAGTGAAGTGCTGATCAACTTTCTTTCTGGGTACGTAAAATACATAGTTCATGCATAAATAATGCATATGAAGCTGAAAAATTCTTGGAAAAGAATAATAAATGTTTCAGCTTCTGCATGACGACATTCATAGTTATGTGGGTGTGTGAAAACACTATTGAATTCTTCTACTGAATACTGCGAAAACGATTTTTATTGAATTATTTGGCAGAATGTAGTATAGAACTTAATATCCGAACTTAAACGTACATTTAAATGGTTGTGAATACTATTAAATTGGTTTTATGCTTGTACACGTAAGTTTTCTCGCACAATCTTTTCTTTTGTATATCTAATATATACTCCTCTTGAGTTCAACTAACAAATTGTTTAGCTTCAAAATTATGATAAGCTTTGAAGGGTGTCCTTGGCTAAAGCACTTAAGTTCGACTTCATTTTGAAGTGCCTTAGTCCAGTGCAGTGTGTGTTAGCAGCTGTTGCTTGACTTTCAAGTGATGGACTTTTATTGTGTAAGTTTTTTATTGTCGCAGAGCAGCACTTAACAGAATACATTAAATATTTATTGCGACTTTTATGTTATGAACATTTATTTGATATCTTGGTAATCTATTTATATGAAGTAATGTATGATGATCAATGTCCGCAGAGTGAGTATGATTAGTACGTGATATCAATCAAAATCGTTTACGCTTTATTGCATTTCAAAATGTTTTAAATGTAGCTATTTTCGATATATAAATTTCATCAAGTTTTTCAATCAATTTAATTTAAAGCTGTTTATATCTTATAAGTACAAACTAGTTAATGCATGAGTTTTGTTGCTATAACCTTATTATTTTTGGATCAGATCACTATAAAAATCGCGTCACTTAAGTCACCTCTTGGTTTCACTGGAGTATTGGTAATCGTAATGCCGCTATTTAAAGTTTGTTTTTCCATGCAATTAACAACTTCGTTTCATTAGTTTACTTCTATTCACAGTAAACTAACTAATGATTTATCAGAGGTGTACTTTTTTTATCACATCTAATCACATCGCCCTACATCAAGCGCATTGAGATTTGCTACATCTTGTTTTCTGGTTTTATAACTTTTGATCAAATGCAGAATGATATGATAGTTAGCGTTGTGATGGTATGATCTAAATTGTATAGATATGATGTAATATAATATGATGCGAGCTAATATGATATGATATGAAATGATATGATATAATATGATATGATACCGTATGGTATGATATGATATGGTATGATACGATATCGTATGATATGGTATAAAATGATATTGTACGACATAAAATGATAGATTATCCAAAGAGGATAAATTAACAAGAGACAGCACTTAACATGTTTGCTTCGAACCCAAACTACTCGCTGATTTAGTTGTGGGTTACTGACATTCTTTTTATAGCTGTTCGCAAAAACACGGCGAAAACCACGGTTGCCACATCGACTCTGTTTGGTGCGCTGGTACCTTTTTGTGAATTTTGATACTTTTTAAGCACGTAGCCACGATTTTGATATTTTTTTTCTTTTCACTACTGCACAGATTCTAAAATCGTTCAATCATTTAATTGTAGCAGAACAAAGGCAATTCCGGCACATAAAGGAGTAATGTTGGATTTTCCAAAAAACAAATTTTGTAGATAGTTGATGAAACAACGGACTTATACGAACGAGAGGGTGGTTGGTGGTGGTTAGATATTTCGATCGATTAACAAACAAATTTCTTCATAGACTTTAGTCACTTGTTGAGCGTAATAAAGTGATACAACCTGATTAAAAATTTATTTCAAAATAACGTTTGCCTCTTGGTTAATTTTATAAAGCTTGCCATTGATAGAGCCAATAAGATGGCCAGCGAAAAAATTAATTGAAAACCAAATTGTATATTTGAGTGCATTCAGGCGAATCGACTTGAACTAGGTAACCTGTCACTCTGCAAAATGGCTGAGTTTTGTACCCCCTTTTCTTATTCTGTACGAATATTTCCCCGATTTTGTTATGCCACGATTTGTATGCTGCCACGACTTTGTTATTAGAAATGATCTCATTAATTCTCAAATATTAGATGATGAATAGCACTGTGTTATTGAAATATTTTGAGACTTATTAGGTATATGGGCAAGTCTGGGTTCCTGACGCGCCATTTTCATGCATTTTATGAGAGTATTCGCGAAGCTTAGGCGAAAATTTTACATTCCTTAGACGAGAGGCTGATGCTCGTAGATTAACGAACACGACAATGTTAACTCATTAACAACACTATATGACATTGAAAATATTATTTTCAAGATATACCTAAAGTTTTATGTCTAGTCTAGTATACACAATCTTCATACTGGGGTCCAAAAACCCCTTTTAATAAGCGGAGACATCTACTGTTATATTAACTTTCCATTTGTTTATTCTTCCATATATTTTTACGTCATTGAAATGAGTAAATTTTTGTGCTTGCAACGATGCACAAATGTAGGTTTAATTGACAGAAATATAGGTGAAACAGTATAAATAAACCCAAATTTGAATTTTGCATTTTGAGTAACCGTTTCCTTTACCATTTTGCTTGTCACTATCAACAAATATTTTCACTGCATCATACACTACATTCAAGAGAAAAATTCTAGGTAGTTTGACTGCTTCCTTTTGTTTGTGCATATGCATCGTTGACTACACCAACCGCAATTAATCTTTAAAATATTCGTCCTAGACTAATCGCATTCTTTGCAGAGCTGTTATGGTTTTTATGAAAAAAATTAGTAAAACTCTTGAAAAGTTGCCTTTAACTTTTAACTTTTAGCTTTTATTTTTAGCTTTAAAATATTTGATTTCCCTCCTTTAGCCTTTAATTTTTGTCCATATAGCATTTTTTCTGCAAAGAAGTTCTGGCAACACTGCTCTAGTGTTTTGACATGCGGCGAAAATTAAAATGAATAGGGGAAGCAACTGCAGAAACCCCAATCTCTCATAGCGAGTGTTTGATATCAAACATACGAACTGACGTCTCTTGTTATGTATGCTCTTTCGATTAACTAGCGAAGTAATGGTATGATGTAATTTTTATGAGATATCATATGAAATGAAGTGAAAAATTATGATCAGAAGTGATATGATATAATATGATTGATATGATAAGAAATTATATGATATGTCGTGGAATGATACGATATGATATGATACAATGAGATGTGATATGATATAATATTATATCATGTGATATGATATCGCACACGCGCCAATGCACTTTTATACACAGCTGTACTTGTACACAGGTTATTATAACTTTTATTGAATAACGGTTGGTTGTACAGGTATAAGGAATCGAGATAGATATAGACTTCCATATATCAAAATCATCAGTATCGAAAAAAAATTTGATTAGCCATGTCCGTCCGTCCGTCTGTCTGTCCGTTAATACGATTACTTGAGTAATATTGAGATATCTTCACCAATTTGGTACACGAGCCTATAAGGCCCCAGAATAGATTGGTATTGAAAAGGAGCGAAATCAGATGATAACCACGCCCACTTTTTATATATATAATATTTTGGAAAACACAAAAAACCTGATTATTTAGTAAATAATACATCTATAATGTTGAAATTTGACGTGTGGACTGATATTGAGACTCTTGATAAAAATTTGAAATTTTTTTAAAATGGGCATGGACCGCCCACTTGTGATAAATAATTTTACAAATAGCCGTTTTTTTCACGCGTATACGTTTTGTTGCACGTGAAAAAACGCCTATCCTTGCTTAGATAATGCTTAGGAGACCCATCTAGCGGCTGTGGTTATACAACTTGCTACAGCAACAGGGTAGTAGCGAAACGCGGAGCCACAACCCTCTGTTGAATTTCTGTGTATAACATATTGCTGAATCAGTTGTGATAAATAGTGGACGCGCATAGAATATATAGAATTAGTGCAGAGGGTGAACATAGACACATATTTTCAGTTACATCTGAGTACTACTGCGTTTTGAAATTTAGTAGTACTAATTTCATAGTAGCAATTTCAGAGGTGTATTTAAAGTGTGTCGCTGAGCAGTCCATATAAAGTTTAATCGTAAACGTATATAGATGAGAAAAAAACACAGCTATTATTAATCATATATCAAAATCGTTAAACCTATTGTAATAAATTCGGCAAAGAGGTTGCCTTACTATAAGGAATGCTTTGAAGAAAACTGACAAATCGGTTAGAGTCACGCCCACTTGTATACAAAAGATTTTTAAAAGGGTCGTGGACAAATAGAATAAACAATACTCTTTGCCAAAAAAGAGCTTTATATCATGGGTATTTCATTTCCCAAGTGGATTTATAACAATAAAAAAGAAAAACTTCAAATTTTCAAAAATGGGGGTGGCACCGCTCTTTTATACTGAGCAATTTTCATAACTCGAAGAAAATTAGTTCATAATAGAACCATATGTATATGTATTATTGCGCAGACCTTGTACACTATTAGCACACGAAACAAACAACAACAGCATTTCAGTGTTACAGCTGGGTATGTAATGTCGGTTTCACCGGAACTTAGTCTTCCTTACTTATTTATTTTTACAAAGCCTTTTCCCGCTGATGATTTAAGGTATTGTGTAAACCGAGTATAAAGCTCGGAGGAACTCAATAGCTCCCAGTTGATCTAGGTGTGCCAAATTATATATTTGAAAAGATATGTATGGCATGACGTGATAGGATGTGTATATGGCGTAATCTTTATATATAAAAATTACGTGTCACTATGTTTGTCCGCGATGGACTCCTAAACTACTGAACCGATTTTGAATCTATTTTGCACCCCGTGTGTAGTTTGAACTAACTGAAATATAGGATAGGTTATGTCTCACTTTATATTCGCAATATTATTTTATTGCAATTTTTTTTAAATGTTTATACGTAATAATAAAATGTTACGTATATGCAGCGGTACTCATATTTTCAGGTGGTACGGATATACTTCGGTGTAATTGCTTGGTGTATAATTAAACAACCTGTTTATCAATAAAAAATATTATAGCGAATGATATCAAATGTAGCACATCATCAGGCCCGTCGAGAGAGGGGGCGGGGGTGGAGGATTACCCCCGGACCCGGGGTTTGTGAGGGGGCCCGCGATTTTGAAGTACTAAGACATTTTATTTTTTAATTCAGGAGTGTCTTTAGTTGTTCCATGTGTAATTTTTAAGCCGAATTTCAAAAGCAATGAATATCTGCTTTCGTTTTAATATTATAGTGAATTGTGACAAATAAAAATCTATATATATAAAAGGAAGGCTAAAATGAGTGCTAGTTGTTCGCCGGTGTTTGAAGAGATGCGTCAGTCGATTTTGTTCAAACGTGGACCAGGGTACCCCTAGAATGTGTTTATGCAATATGGATATCAATGAAAGCTGTTGATGAGTGCTTTAGTACAGAGTAATATATTATACCGCTGGGTGACTAGGGTCTCGAGATATAGCCAAAACGTGGACCCCGATACCCCTAGAATGTGCTTGTAATATGGGATATCAAATGAAGCTGTTGCTGAGAGCTCTAAAGTAATTTTCCAATGTGATATTCGATTTAGTCGCATCAACCTGGCAAAACTGATAAATATGCATGCGAACCAAAATAGAGACATGAATTAATAATACCCACATTCCTATTTACATACGTCCTATTCGATTTGCTGAAATTTGGTATATAAATTTGCCTGTATTAGTGTTTACGATCCTTTTTTGCGACCAGAGAGGGACTGGGACTGGGATTAGGACTAGGACTGGGACTGGAACAAAAGAGATAGGCTGAGAGAGAGATAGAATGAGGCGAAGACGGAGATAGATGAAGCGAAAAAGAAGGAGAAAGGACTGAATAAAAGGATTAGGAAAAGTGAAGAGAGGGAGGGCAGAGTTACGGAAAACCTTTTTAAAATGTGTGCAGGTAGGCCAAATTTAGGGCAGAACAACGTCTGCCGTGTCTGCTAGTTATATGTATAATTTTCATTTTGACGTAGTACGAAGTTTGATGAAGTTGCGTAATATGTAAGGTTGTTGTTGTTATTTTTGTAGCAACAAATACACTACCTTAAGGTTGTGAGAAATGTTATCAATGTGGATGGTCCTTTTCCGGTACGTTCCGGTAACAAGCACCATTAAGTTACTAGCCCGACCATCTCGGGAACGGTTGAATATGACCATTGCAAACATTCTAGGTTATCCTGTCCCCACTTCCTAGTTCCATGAGGAGCTAGGGTTGCTAGATCCTCGGCTGCTAAAGAAACAGGATTCGCCATCGGTAGGTGATATTGACAATTCCGTTGCAGTAGCTATAAATTGCGCTGGCAACCGTTTGAAACGGTTGCTCTACACAACTCGTTTAAATCATTTGGGTATTTTAGTCGCGGATATATTCTAATCTCCCTCACCCACTGGGGCAATGTTTGGTAAAATATTGCTTTACCGTCCGATATCGTATGATACGGTGAAGTGTGGTGTAATGTAATAGGATTTAGCGGGGTGTATTATGCGCAAGTATACAATGCAATATTGGCGTGATGTTTGATAATAATCAAATAGAACCCCATGTGATGTAACGCACTCACCTTTGTGTATATGTGATGTGATATTCTGTGGATTTTGTATGGCTGTATGTGCTGATATGGATTTATCGACTTTCGTGTGTTATACATTTTATTTTTTGATATGGCCTAATATGAGTTATAGCTAGCCTCACCAAATGTCATACGATGGCACAAAATATGATGTGTGTAGTGCTATTAATTATTAGGCAATTTCTAATCATACAAACATGGCGTGATGTTTGATTGTAATACTAATGATGATTATAATTACTTCCAGAAAATCTCTTGAGTTCTTCAAGAACTTTTCAATCTTAGTTTCTAATAATGCAGAAATTTGCCGAGATCAGTGAAGACTATTTTCGGGATAACTTAAGGACGACTTTTTCACACCTCACAAAAATACCATAAGAACAATATCGAAAAAACTTTACTCTTGCCTAATTCTATATTTTTTCTCTCTTCCAGTGTCGTCACCTCCGTCTCAGTAGTACTCAATGGCAACGAACCAGAATTCACTGATGCGCTTGGACATAAATTACCCAAACCACAGGGACCGCTACACGTGGCGAGCCCCATTGATTTGCTCAATCCCGATCGCTATGAATTCTACACGTTCGACGAGAATGGCGACTTGGTAAAACGCCTTATGACTATGGAAGAGATACAAAGCATTGTGGCTAATGGAGATGGCGAAAATTCACCCATTGTACAATATACGCCCGTAGATGACCGCAGCGAACCAGAGAAAAATGTGCAAGATATTGTTGATAGCGTGCAAAATGTGCTTAATAAGGAAGTCGAGTCGAATAAAAATGTATCAAAGGATTCACTACCAACATTAGATACACCTGACGTCACATCATCCTGGTCTATAATTTTACCTGCTATTTTCGGCAATGGCGCTGGTGGTAGCAGCGACTTATTCTTACAACAGAAACCACAACAAATTCTAATGACACCCGACTCAGAGGTATTGGAGACTTCAACAAGCTCATCTGTAGCGACAGCACAGCATACGAGCAAACGTCCGAAGCCGAGCAAACGTAAACCGGGACAAAAGCGTAAACCAACTACGGTGGTACCGATGTCCGTATCCACAGCATCCACTGCAATGACACCACAAGTTGTACAAGAGGAATTGGGTCCGGATGAGTCAGTCTATACGGGAATGCAACAATATCAAAATACTGCCGCTAACATGCAACACTTTGACGGTTTCTCACAGCTGCAGATGCAGCCAATTTATCACAAGTTGCCTGATCAAAGTACACCAACGGAGGAGTCAACAACACGGCGAATTTTCGTGAACAATCTAGAAGTTGTAGAGAGTGAGAAGACAACTCGTCCAACGATGGTGGAAGATGAGAAAGTTGAGTTGAATGAGGATTTGGCTAAGAGACCAACGACAGTTGTGGGCGCCCACTACAAACGTCCTGCGCTACCACATAGCAACAAAACTCCAAACGGTGGTAATGGAGATTCAAATACTACGAAGAAACCACAGGGTGTGCATGACAAGCAGAAGATAAAGAAGAAACCGACTGCAGCCTCAGCGACAACTACAACAACACCGGAGCCGGCGACAACAACAGACCCATCAACGACCACTACTACTACACTGGAGCCAACTGCAACCACAACAACCACCACGCCGGAACCAGAGCCAGTTCCAGTAACTACAATAGCACCAGAATCAGCAACGAGCTCCACCACAACCAAACCAAGCGCAACTACGCCGAAAAAGAAAAAGAAGCCTACGCGCCAACCAGGGCAAGGTACAAGCAACAAACCCTATCCGGTAGGTGAGAAGCGCAAACCAGGGACTGGCAAACCAAGTACGGGTAAACCACGTCCTACAGGTGCCACACAGCACAATGTGCACAAACAACAGCAACAAAGTGTGACCGGCATTCAACACCACTCGACTTCTTATGTCTCCACAACCAAACCATCCGCTGTAGAACCGGCAATAAATAAGCACAGCAGCACTATTAGCCATAAACCGAACAGAACGCGACCACGCCCACATAAAAAGCCGACACCTGCTACTTCAACTACTACCACAACAACAACAGAGTCAACGACTACGACAACAACCATGACTCCGGAACCAATTACACCTGAAACTACAGCAATAACTACAGCAGCGCCCTCTGAAGCAGCAACAAATGAAAACACATTAATTGTAGAACATTTCCCTGGCCATCCACCTATACACGTAAAACACACTTATATCAGCAAGCGCCCCGGGGTCTCCAATTATCCAGTACCTGTGTACAACCCTACAGACCACAAGGTAGAGGTAGCGGATGCAGCTGACTTGGGGAAATTGAAGCGTAAACCTTTACCATCGTTATCACAAATCCAACAAAATCTCAAACCAGCTGAGAAACCGATACTATTAGAAGATCATCAGACGCTTACTTCTTTCGATCAAATAATGGAGTCGCTTAAGGTGGAGCTCGGCGACAAAATGGACGAAGATATAAATGAGGCAAGTGCTTCCGAGAAAAGACCTATGGTAGAGAAACCATCGAAGGTGGATGTGGAAAAGGCACCAGCTACTTATGCTAGCGACACACTTAGCAAAGAAACGAATGAGGCTGCTTTGAGCGCACCACTAGAGCCAGAGATCATTAACGATAAATTTACTACCGATCTGGAACTCATATCAGCACTACCTCCACCAACATTAGCAGCCACATCTGAAGAGATTTCAAAGAAGACAACAATGAGTACAACGCCCGAAGATGCCACTGAAGAATTCACCGAAGATCCAGAAGACTCAGCAGATACGACAAATGTTTCAGTATATTCTACAGAAGAGTACGTTGCGACTTTGGGATAATAAAAACGGTGTGTTGATATTGGAACCACTTTATGCTGATGTAAAAGAGCCTGTACTCACTGACATTGCTACGACAGCTGAAACCTTTGTGGATGAGACCACTACACCACTTGATGAAGAAAACAACACAGAAGATGGGGCAGTTGAAGTAAGTGGCACTGAGGTATACTTTGCAGGTACAATGAAGTCACCAGTTACGAATACAATCGACACACTTATAGCAGAAGGTAAGCTCGCAACTACAGAATCACAGCCCCAAGTCGCCGATCTTAAGCCACACCTAAATATGGATATAATAAAGCCGTCTAGTCAAATAAATATGTCTGACTTCCAAACACAGGCAGCCACAGTGGCCTCGGCACTAGTAGATGGCGGTAATTCGTATGAGCTTGCAAGCTCGAACGATACACGCAGCGAACTTGATTTCCTCATATCAGATGTGCTCCAACAAATAGCTGAGCATGAGAGCGATGATTATCGAGTTGAGAGCGTAGGAGATGGTAATCGTTTTACGAATTTCGCGCAACTGAATTCATCTTTCTTAATTAAGCCGACGCAGTCAACGAAAATAAAAGATGTTTTGAGCAACAGTGATGCCATATATGTAGGCAGCACTACAACAACAATACCTTTGAAAGAAAGCACTGTTGAATTGAATGAAGCACTATACGAAGAGGAACACCATAATAAGTTGGACACTGCAACACAAATCTTAACATATGCTACGAAAGATGACATCAAGCAGGAAGAACAAAACACAGTGGAAGCGACCGCTGAAAAGCCAGATAAGGAACATAAAGCAGAACTCTCAGAGGAAATCTTAGAAACCAAAGAGACCATGCACAAAATAGAGTGGATTGATAAAGACAATTACGAAGTGCATGAAAATACCGAAACACAAACTAAGAACTTTGAAAAGGACAACGAAAAACTAGACGAAAATCCGCTAGCACAACTTGATACTACTGAACAGTATGACATTGAAATAACAACAGTGGAATATCCCGATAAATATAAAACCACCACACAGGAACAACAGTCCTTTGAGGGCAAGAAGGAGAGCAATGATAAACTGTTTAACAAAACACAGATAAGAATAGAAAGTGATACTACAGAGTCCCTGTCCGAAGCCGAAACAATAACAGCACCAGAAGAATTAAGCAGCGAAGAAAGCGCGGAAAACAAAAAAGATGAAACAAAAAACGCGGAAGAAATTATTACAGAAATTGAAAAGATCAACGATGCTGAAACAGCAAAGATCAATGAAGAAAACGACAATAAGCGGAGAGATTCTGCAGAGAAGGAAGAGTCGCAGAAGTTTGGAGCAACAACAGATGAGCACACGACACAAACTGAGCACATTTTGCTAGATGAAGTGACCGAAATTGGTGACTTGTTAGAGGAGAATAGTACGGAACAGAGTACGGAATATGCTAAACAAATACCCGAAGAAGAGGCAAACGGTAATGCAGAGACCAAAGTTCCCTTACAAGAAGCAGAAAATTTTACCTCATCAATTCAAGAAACAAATGAAAAAGAGAATGATGAGAAGAAAACTCAAGTACAGGCAGCGCAATTGCAAGACGCTGAGGAAACACCAACGAGTTTAGAAAACGTAGAAAATAAAAAGCACGAAGAAATAACAGAAGGAAAAATTCAAAATAAAGAAAGTGAAACAAAAATTAGTAGTATAATGGAGAGCATCAACAATAGTAACGAGCATGAGGCTATGGAAAAAGGTAACGAGGAAAATGACGATGAAGCTAAAGAGAATATTACACTAAACGAAGAAATTGAAAAAGAAGCGAGTAAAAAAGAAGCCGTACAATCAGCTTCCAGTGAGAACAACTTGGATGAAGAAAAGATATATGACAAAAAGACGGACAATGAAGAAACAAATGAAAAACAAACAAATGCAAAAAACACGAACGATGAAAAAACAAACAAGAAAGAGGCAATAGAAGAAGTCGTAATTGAAAGCGAAACCGAACAAAAAGCACCAGACTCGTTAGATTCTGCAGAAAATAACACTACCGAGAAAGAATTGATTGAAAAAGAAGCAAACGATCAGATAGATGTTATCACTTCCTCTCAAGATGAAAAAATGTCTGAGCAAACGCAAACGGTCGCAACAAAGATGGATGTTATAGAAACACTTGAAAACGCAACAGAAAAAGACTGCACTGAAGAAACTAAAGATGATAATGCAACGAACGCCAATAATTTGGAAGTGCACTACACCAAAGTTCCAGCAACTGAGGAACACGATCTTACGGAAGAAGCAAAGCACAGCAGTGAGTTAAATGAATACGAAACAACTACATCACAATCAGCAGACATGGCAAGTGCGGCAACAGAAGAAGAAGATATAGAAGAAAATAGTGATAAAAGTGGAACAGAAATTGCAACGGAGGTAACAATAATACAGCTGCCTGATAGTACAGAATCCGATGAAGATGTTTACATAAAGTTGGGAGAGACTACAACTAAAGCGACGGAAAAACTGAATAAAGAGGTTACTTCTATAACAGAGGAAGGGTTGGACAGTACTGAGGCAGATTTTATTGAAACGACAACAACAAGGCAACTTGAATTAGAACCACAAAATATGCCCGAGTCTTTGACGGTGGATGACGTGAAAACAGATGAAAAACTTGTTGAAGAAAAAATAGAGTTGCCAGAGATTGCAGCCGCAGAGCCATCAAAAAAAGTTGAGGTAATCTCAGTTGAACCGACAACTCAACACAACAAGCCAACAGTGCTGGCGCAATCAATTTCAGTTAGCACGCTCGATAAGCAAACTATGGAGAAACAAACAGGTAAACCCATCGAGGAATTTGTAACACGACAACGTCCACAGCAAATGCAGCTAAACGCGGACTATCGCCCCGATGCACAGAACCCCACAGACACTGGTGATTTAACCTCATATATGATACCGAAATTCCCCATAAGCCCTGTACTTGCTGCGCTTTCAAAAAAAGGAGCAGCAACTAGCAATAAAACTGCGAACGTCACTACAACAAAAATAAAATTTGGAACACCAACACGTAAACCCATACCCACAAGCACTAAACGTGTACATACCTTGAAGCCAATATCATATTACAACAAACATGGTGGTTTTAGTGGAAATGCGCCAAAACCTGTAGAACCAACCAAAGTTATACCATATTCTGCCAACGTAGGCCAACAGCGTCCTATGATGCGTCCTATACAACTAAATAACTTGATGGCCACTTCGACGCAAGCCACACGGCCACCAGTTAAAATGGAAGCGAGTCCCGCAAATTCAAAAGGATTGGAAGCTTCTGTTAGCAATTTAGATGAAGACTTGCAATCCTTTGTAAAACTTTGCAATGAATTAGCATTCAGCTATTGGAAATCGATAACTGCAGAAAAGATTAGCTCAGCACGCAGCTTGGTCATGTCACCATTTGCGCTAACTTCAATGCTTTCGATGGTCTTCTTAGGCGCACGCGGCAGCACGTCCGGTGAAATGAATGAAGTGCTCAAACTGGATGATATGGTCACCTTTAATCCACATTTGATATTCAGAAATATTACAGATTCAGTAGAATGTGCAGCTGATAGCGATATAGCGACAGCCGCTTTTGTGCGCGAAATCTTTAGTGATCGTGCAAATGGTAAAATATTGCAATTCTTCAAAGAGAAGACACAACAGTTCTATGCCGGACACGTAGAAGAAGTGAACTTCAATGTAGTGAATGATGTTATACGTCGACGCACAAATTTGCTTGTGAAGAGACATACCATGGGTAAGGTGTTAGAGTACTTGCGTACAAATAGTTTATGGGTAAATGGACCGTTGGCTAGCATTTCCGCTAATCTCTTCCAAACTGATTGTCATCGTGGCTCGACACATTTAACCGATGGTGAAATGTTCTTCCAAGTGCATCCATCAGTGCGTCAACGACGACTCATACCCATACCTGCAGTATTGTATAATAGTGGTTTCACTGCTGGTTACGAACCCACTTTGGATGCGACCATTGTCGCCTTTGGTAGCATAAAAGATACTGTGAGCACCATTTATGTAATGCCTGGTCATCAGAGTACACTCTCACAGGCAGAGAATTTGGAACGTCTTGAACGTGATCTTGTAGAACAAGCGATTAGCAAGAATGCTTGGAGTAATATACTCACCGCGCTTATGGATCGTCCTGGTATGGAGGTACAACTGCCGCGCTTTTCACATCGTTCATTTGTGAATGCTTCTCTTGGTTTGCAGAAAATGGGTTTGAAGGGTTTATTCAAATCTGATTTTGCTGACTTGCGCGGCTTGACAGGCTCTTCGAATCGTGATATTTACCTCTCAGATGTTATACAAATCAATACGTTCAGCATTTGTGGCGAAGAGAAGATTGGTGATAATCATCATGTCGAAATGTATCCGGCACCACCATTGCGTAAACGTAATAAGGATTTGAGTGCAGATGATGTGAATGCTGGTGATGATGGCGCTTATGATTCATCAGAAGCTATTATTGACTTTGGCTCGTTGGTGCATGATTCGGCGCTTGCGCGTAGTTTCTATGATGATTTGCTAGATCCGAAGTATTTAGAGTTACCGCTGTCGTTACGTCCACGCCAAGCGCGTCTACCGGATGTACCGAGACTACGTTTTGATAAGCCATTCCTCTATTTTGTGCGTCATAATCCGACTGGCATTATACTCTTTATGGGTCGTTTTAATCCGCGATTGTTACCGTGAGGGGAGAAAATAAAGTTTCTGGAAGAAAATATACATTAAAATATTTAGGATTAAAGAAAAATGATAAAACTGTATGCGAGAGTTTAGCAACTGTTTAAAAATCTTACTAAGATTGTGTTTATACTCGGCAAACTTTGTTACTCCCCAGTTTTGCTTAGGGCGCTGTCTATCGCACTCGTTTTTTTTTATTTAAAATTATTTTTATTTATGATTTTTAACCAAACCGTAATTATATGAGTAGTGGCTCATTTTGTATCGCTTTCTGTTCTTCATATTAGAAGTTGGAGGCAACAAAAGTTGCCGTATGTAAGCACGGTCTAATAACCTTTTTTATATAAATTTTTTTCTAGTTTGAATTTTATTTGTAGCACTTCAACATGATCTATAAACGAAATTTATTATAAATATTTATTTATGTGTCCGTTGAAGCAGCAGTTTAAGAAAGCGGGAAAGTCGACAAGCATTTTTCACATATTTAGTAAAATTGTATTTTTATTTAAAATAAAATTGTAGTTCAATTACTCGAATTTAAACAACAGTACAAATGGGACAGTGCACTATCAAAAAAATATTTCTTAAAGCTCTCAAATTTGTCTGTATGTTGCTAGAGTTATTTTCTTGGGGTATAAATAGTCTCTCAACACCTAAGTTACATTTTTTACAACGAAAAACATAAATTTTCAAGAATTTGCACAAATAGATCTAGATTTTTTTAATAAAATTATATATTATATAAAAAACCTACTTTTCCCATTTTTTTTTATTTTCACTGCTCACTGAACTTTTACAAATTTCGTTTTTTGATTGTTTCAAGTAAGATGCATTTTTTTTTGTTTTAAGTTTTTGATATTTTTTAACAAAGCATATATCTCAACATCCTAGTTTAATTTTTTATAAATAAAATATTGTTCTATTTTCAAGAATTAGCAAAATTTGAGCCAAAACTTTTTTAAAAAATTTTAATTTTTGAATACTGTACCTGCAGTGAAAATGGAACGGTATATTTTTAAAAAGAGATTTTTGTTTTTTCAATTAATCTGTGGTGTTGTGTGATACATTTTTAACAATTTGCTTTTTTGGGAATTTATCAAAAATTTCAAGATCGAGATGTACAGTGCTTTGTATAATAAACCTTCAATATATTCAAAAAAAATAGTAACAGACGGTCCCATGTTGATTGTGAGCGACTGTGGGAAATTTCGCGCAAGCAAAATTTTAGACATAAAATAAAAAAAAAGTTACTCTTCAAAAGACGTTGATGCTGTAATTTTAAAAATTTTCAAGAGTTCTTAACTAAGTTTAAATCGGTTCAAATAACACGCAAATTGAAAATAGTTTTCGTTTTTTTTTAACTTTTTGGCGTCTCAATATTTTTGAAAATTTTTAAATGCTTTAGCATTGTTTCTTGAATTTATGTTAAAGTTCTTAGCATTAATTTTGAATTTAAAATATATATTTTTTTATTTCAGAATTTTTTTATTTTACAAAATTTAAAAAAAATGTTTCTAAAAAAATTTCTGGCAAAGAAATAAAAATGTGTATGTCCCATTTTGTCTTCGAGCGACTTTTGCTCAGTAATTTTTTAGTTTTAAATAAATTATTCATACTCAAACGCATCTGCTTAAATCACATCTGAAACCAATTGTTTTTGTTGTACCTTAATCACGCATCACTCGCAAAACAATTGTACCAGCGCACACACACACAGGCCAATATTAACATTTGTCGAGTGCGTGTCATTTTGGATACGTGATTGATGCGCGACATACATTTTAAAATATGCATAAGCACACTATTTAGTATGTAAGTTATGAAATATAATATGTTTTATAGAGCATATTTATTCTATAAATGAATTCGAATTATGTTCATACACTGAAAAAAATCTAAAAAATAAGTAATTGTTTCTCATCTTCGCATAATTATTAATAATTTAAATTTTGTACTGAAATCATTGTTATATAGCATTTTATAAGATTTTTTTTTAGTGTAACACGCCGTGTGAAAACTATTCTGAGGACGCAAGGGAGTCAAATAAAAACTTAACTCTTACAGTATATCAGTCAAACCATAAAATATTTTCGATATTAAGAAAAAAGTGTAAATTTGAAAATTGTGAAAAATCACTAAAGGTCTGTTTTAATCCATATTTTGCACAGTTTGAGTTTACTGACAGTGACAGGTCGACAGGGCCGCAGAGAGCCGAGCCGAGCCCCTGGGAAAGTTCGCGTTTACGGGCCCCCCTAAAAAATAAACTCAATCCAGTAAAAAAATAACATAAACATATATAAATTTTTCAATTCACATTGTCAGTTTTATTTCATATAAAATAAGATTTACTGGAGCACTTACATAAATGAAATGTTTGATTTACTCACATTAACTTTTTCTAAAAATTTACATTTTAAGAGCTTGAATCAGCCAAGGAAAACCTTCGGTGCTTTTTGTCTGCAAATATGAAATTTACCGATTCAAAACTAATGCTGCGAGCAAGGCTGAACTCCAACGCCAATGTTCCAAGACTTGTCAAGCGATTTTGGTTCATAGTAGAACGTAAAAAATTTTCACGCGAGACAATAGCCGCTCCCCTTCAGCCGCACTGACTGGAAGTGTGCAAAATATTCTTAATGCTATGCAGATGTTCGGAAATATACTTCCAACTTCAAGTCATGAAATTTGTTCAGAAGTTGAAATGGTAGCAGCGAATCACATCCAAAATTTGCTTATTCATCGAACTGGCGCTTTCTTATCTTCCTTCTTTTCTTTGCGAAGATATTCACAACTCCTATACTCCCTGGCAGAATCTTACATTCTTGAAGTATGATCGCACCATTGATCCCTGAACTTTTTCAACTCAGGCTACGTATATTTCCGTTTTCGCGTCCAGTGTGGCATTTCTAGCTTTGCAGTACCAGATTTCGATGGTTGATTACCATCAACACTTTGAGCCAAATGGAGGCTAAGAGGATACACTCAAATTTCCCCATATATGCACTCAAATCCGTTACTGTTCTGAATTCAGATTCAAAAACTTGATTCATTAATAGCTTTCAATATTTGGGGAATGCGAGTTGCGAAAGGTTTCACACTATCCACGCGAGCAGACCATCGTGTTTGTGACATGCTGTGCAAGGAGCTATTAGTTTTTTCCTTGAGAATTTCCCATCTCTGAGGGCTTGCGCTAAAGATATTATACAATTTCTGCATAATACCGAAAAATGTGATGACTTCTGCATAACATTCAGCCCTGGCTGCTCTCCGCGGCCCAGCAGGTCGATAGCGGGTTAAGAATTTAAGGATTTTTAATGTAAGAATTTTGATTATTTTACTGCTTCACTTAAGCTATACTCAATGTAATAGGCGCCAGAATATGTTGCACAGTGTCATTTGATATCGCATATTATCATTATTATTTGTAATACCGTTACATAAAGAAACACTCAACTACTATTATTTAAGTTATTATTACTCACTAATTTTATTACAAAAAATTTATTTTAATACATTGTATGAATACAAATATTTTGGACCGGTAATATACTAAGCTATATCGAGGCATTTTTTTTTACTGATACATATATTAACTTAGTAAAGGTTTTAGCACATACATACATATGTAACACATATATTTCATATACATATATGCCCACATAAATAATTTAAGTTGCACACTTGAGTGTAATTTATACGTAAGTTATCAAAAATTTCAAGTTGTTGGAGGAAAATAAAAATAAAGATACATACTATTATAAATAGAATAAAATTCACTTTGTATGTTGTTGCATATTTATTGGATAGCACGGTGAGTATAACCAGGTAAACAAGGCTCTGCGAGGTGAAATTTATCTATTAATCTCATGAAATTTTTTAGTTTTTTCAGCTTCTAACCTATAACAACCGGTATCGGCACATTAATATTTGACTATCGGCTTATTGCCAACAGCAAATTATCATCGTCGAGCTATCGGTTTGTTATCGCCGAGTAATCGGCTTCTTATCGGCTTGTAGGTTACAAATGTGTCGTCGATTTCATAGTGAAGTTTATAGTTATCTCGTCCCGCTTCTTCGTAGACCGCGTATCTAAATACAATTGAGAAAATACAATTGGAAACCAACTCAACAACTTACGTTTTGCGTAAAAAAAGAAGCCCTCTTCTTCGGCTTTAATGGGCTGGTTCCGACATAAATACTATCGTAGCCGGAGTACCGTATTTCATTAGCAAGACAATCCCACAGTTGCTTCGTCTGATGTTGTCATAGTCTGTGCTTTCGCATCATATAGCAGGACGAGATGATAAGTGACCTGTAGAGCGCGATTTTTTTATACTCAGTTGAGCAGAGCTCACAGAGTATATTAACTTTGATTGGATAACGGTTGGTTGTACAGGTATAAAGGAATCGAGATAGATATAGACTTCCATATATCAAAATCATCAGGATCGAAAAAAAATTTGATTGAGCCATGTCCGTCCGTCCGTCCGTCTGTGCGTTAACACGATAACTTGAGTAAATTTTGAGGTATCTTGATCAAATTTGGTATGTAGCTTCCTGAGCACTCATCTCAGATCGCTATTTAAAATGAACAATATCGGACTATAACCACGCCCAATTCGAAAATTTCGAAAAACCGAAAAAGGGCGATAATTCATTACCAAAGATGAATAAAGCGATGAAATTTGGTCGGTGAGTTGAACATATAACGCAGAATAGAAAATTAGTAAAATTTTGGACAATGGGCGTGGCACCGCCCACTTTTAAAAGAAGGTAATTTAAAAGTTTTACAAGCTGTAATTTGGCAGTCGTTGAAGATATCATGATGAAATTTGGCAGGAAGTTTACTCCTATCACTATATGTATGCTTAATAAAAATTAGAAAAATCGCAGAACGACCACGCCCACTTTTAAAAAAAAATTTTTTTAAAGTCAAATTTTAACAAAAAATTTATATCTTTACAGTATATAAGTAAATTATCTCAACATTCAACCCCAGTAATGAAATGGTGAAACAAAATGCAAAAATAAAAGAAAATTTCAAATGGATGTGGCTCCGCCCTTTTTCATTTAATTTGTCTAGGATACTTTTAATGCCATAAGTCGAACAAAAATTGAACAATCCTTGTGAAATTTGATAGGGCTTAGATACTGAGACGGTAACTTAATTCTGTGAAAAAGGGCGAAATCGGTTGAAGCCGCGCCCAGTTTTTATACACAGTCTACCGTCTGTCCTTCGCTCGGCCGTTAACACGATAACTTGAGCAAAAATCGATACATCTTTACTCAACTCAGTTCACGTACTTATTTGAGCCACTTTGTATTGGTATAAAAAATGGCAGAAATCGGACTATGACCACGCCCACTTTTTCGATATCGAAAATTACGAAAAACGAAAAAATGCCATAATTCTATACCAAATACAAAAAAGGGATGAAACATGGTAATTTGGACTGGTTTGTTGACGCAAAAAATAACTTTAGAAAAAAACTTTGTAAATCGGTGTGACACCTACCATATTAAGTAGAATGAAATGAAAAAGTTCTGCAGGGCGAAATAAAAAACCCTTGAAATCTTGGCAAGACTACTATTCGTGATATTATATACAAATAAATTAGCGGTATCCAACAGATGATGTTCTGGGTCACCGTGTCACATCTCCGTCGATATCTGGAAACGCGTCTTCACATATACAACTACACAGCCCTCTAAAAGCCTCTGAATACCTTTATTTGTTACCCATTCGCACAAACCCCGTCTAGAGTCACCCCTGTCCACTTTATGGCGATATCTCGAAAAGGCGTCCACTATAGAACTAAGCCCCACGCTCCTTTTAAAATACTCATTAACACCTTTCGTTTGATACCCATATTGTACAAAGCATTCTAGAGTCACCCTGGTCACCTTTATGGCGATATCTCGAAAGGCGACCACCTATACAACTACACCACTCCCTTTTAAATCCTTCATTAATACTGTAACGAATTTACTTGCAAATCCTCTATTGCAATCCTCTGCTAAGTTCGAATCACTAAACTGTTGAATAAATAACTCCAATATTGAATATTGGAAAAATGGCCTTTATTAAAGTACTTCACATAACACTTATACTTTGCTACTCGCTGGCTTAATAACCAACTGATTGATAACTCAAATGTAACTCTATCTATTGGTCGCGCAGATCGCGTGCTTCATCAATAAGTGATTGATTGCTCAACTCAACTGATTACAGCGCCTCTACATCTGTCGCCTTTTATACTCTTGTTTCCTCGTTCGCATTTTTCTAGAATCTACTAGCATTGTCCATGAGCTCTCAAACTTCTCTCAGCTATAACTAAATTGCACAATTTTATACATCTTTTAGGCGCTTCCAGAATCTACTAGTCCCAGTAGCTCTCAAACTTCTCAGATATATGCATGTGTTAGTGCATTGACTCTCCGCTGCTCGTATACGTACATGTACATATATGTAGACGCAGTTATTGTTTCGTTTATGTAGATACATAATGATTGAATTATTGATATGCATTCACATCACTGTAAATCTTAGGCATCGGCTTAGTGCTGCTAACATTCGTTACACTGCCCTCACCTAAGTCTGATCGATCCCGATCAGACAAATCTCTCGATCTAAACGCTGCTAGCATCGCCAAATGTACCACTCTTCTATTTCGTGATTTCCAATTGCTTGTATGCGTAGATGACATCACTGATCGTCTTCACAACTCTGTACAGGGCTTCCCACTGCACGGATATTTGGATGGAACACCTTTCCGCCGGTGAGGGTTGTATAACAGTACCAAATCTCCGCCAAGAACTTTTCGATATTGTTCTCATGGTACTTGTTCATCGTACTACTCAATACCTGGTTCGTTCCTTCACACTCTGTTGTTGGCCGATGAACTACTTCGTGGAGCCTTGCGCTGGACGGATTTGCTTTGCATAATCAGTATCGTTTCCAAGTTCCCGAGTAGTGCTCTCTGGCTTGAAACTACCTCGCATTCTTTCTCGAAATTCGTTGCTTCGTTTTCCTGCGTCTTTAGATTTTGTCAATGCCAGTGTTTCTCTCGCAGGTACTTTTGATTTGATATTATCTTGCCCATTCGAGCTATCAACCTTTGGCCTTGACTTTCGTGGTCTTTGTCGAGTCTTTTCCCCAGTACCCATTACTGCTGAACCCTTTTCCAACCTAAAGTTAAGTGGTATGTCCTGGTTCTTATAGCGCATAATTTGCTCGCATATCGATACTGACGCCATGGTCAACCAAGAGGTCCCTCCGATATGACTTCTTCAACGATCTCCGCCACAACGATTTGTGTAGAACCATGGACTTTTCCAATTAATAACTCACATACCACTTCGCCTTGGCCTTGATTATACTCGCCTGGGACCGTACGCAACCTGCTCCAGGTAATGACTTTACTCTCCTGTGAGACCAAATCAGATCGAATCAAGGAATGAGATGCCCCGTATCTACAGTCAGTACACGCTCTTTACCATCCACATTCCTCTGATGTGTAGACTGCTTGATCATTCCTTACACTCTGCGACACGAGATATCACAGGACATCATTAGCCGGGGCAAGTTTTCGTTACTACATCCGACACGCTCTTGCTCATTTCCGCCAGCTTTGCGTTTACGGCCACCACCATTGTTGGAACTATTAGGACCAAGATCGCAATGACGTGCAATGTGACGGACTTCCGCATTTGAAGCATTGGTAACTTTTCACTCCGCTTTTGCGATCTTTCAGCGCCTCCAATATTGCGTCTACCCACTCTGCTTTCTACTTCCACACGGCGTGCTTTGAAAACTGGCTTACACCAGAAGCGACCGCTGTTTCCTGAATCAGAGCTGTGACACCGTTTCTGCGAATGTTGGCTTTGGGTTTGCGTATGTAGCTCGCTTTGTTCCGACGTCCCGTATGCCATTTATAAAACTCTGAATCTTTACCTTCAGTGTATTCCACGGGTGCGTCCGCATTCGCTAATTGTGCTAGCCTTTCAATATCCGACGCAAACTCTTGCAATGTTTCACCAGGCCTCTGGAAGCGGTTCAGCAAACTCTATTTGGTATATCTGTCTCCTATGCTCAGTTCCCGTATCGTCTTCTCTGAGCGCTCATCAATGTTTCGTAGTTGCTTCGCTCTCCCTCGGGAATGGTCTGTAGGATTTCAGCAGCAGGTCCTTTCAATGCCACGAATAGTGCAGCAACTTTATCTTCCACACTCCAGTTGTTCACTGCTGCGGTCTCTCACAAAACTGAATCTTAAACACCTGGAAAGGAACAGAGCCGTCAAAAGTTGGAGTTTTTACCTTGTATTGTTGCTGAAACAACTGGGCGAATTAGTTGCAATTCCTGTATACGACCTCTCAAAACACTCTGCCTCGAATTTTTCTTCAAACTGCGTTTTTTTCTTGTCCATACGCGCTTCGAGTTTTGATGATATACGTGCCTCTTGCTTGTCAGTTGTGTTTCCATCTTTGATGTAATCTGTGTCGACATTTCTGAAATACTGTCTCATTGTGATTCAGCTGGGATGCCATAATGTCTTCTGCTCTTCCAGTTGAGATGACATTTGCGACGGCAATTTCGGATATACGTGTCTCCTGTTTTCCATCTTGGATGTTAAACGTGTCTCCTGCGATTCCAGATGAGATGCCACTGTCGATGTCTGAGCAGTTATTGCAGCCAATATTCATGTTCAATTCTGTGCTCGTAACTGTCTGCGATGTTTCGTTTTTCTCTTCAATTTTTTGTGTTGTTTCGTCCCCATCATGATAAGAGACAATCGTCCACATCAATTCTTTGCACTCCATTACCTCTCGTAGCGTGCTTGTGAAGTTCGATCTTAATTGCCGTTGTGAATTTATAACCCACGTTCTCCAACGCTTTTTCGTGCTGGATCTTCAATTCCTGAACTTTGCCTGTTCCATTTGTATTCGATCTTCGGATTTATTCAACAATTCCCTTCTTCTGACACATGTGAACGAATTTACTTTCAAATCCTCTTATTTGCAATCCTCTGCTAAGTTCGAATCACTAAAAAACTGTTTGAATAAATAACTCAAATATGGAATATTGGAAAATGGCTTTATTAAAGTACTTCACAATAACACTTATACTTTGCTACTCGCTGGCTTGAATACCAAACTGACATGATAACTCAAATAAACTCTACTATAGGCCGCCAAATCGCGTGCTTCATCATACTGATTGATTGCTCAATCTCAAACTGGATTACAGCGCTCTAACATCTGTCGCCTTTTTACTCTTGGTTTCCTCGTTCGCATTTTTCTAGATCTACTAGGCATTGTCCATGAGCTCTCAAACTTCTCAGCTATACTAAAATTGCACAATTTTATCACCTTTGTAGGCGCTTCCAGAATCTACTAGTCCAGTAGCTCTCAAACTTCTCAGATATATGCACTGTGTTAGTGCATTGACTCTGCCGCTGCTCGTATACGCTCACAGGGTATCATCGATGTAGAAAAAGCGGTCAGTTATTGTGTTATCAGTATGTATGCCTCGTGAATAGGGCATAGATGATTTTAAGATTGAGTGGTGTGATTACATGGCAGGTGTCACCATCAATACAAGGTATTGTACGATAAAGTGAGCAGGCACTGAGCGGATGCTATCGTGTCTGCGTATTAGCATCGGCTTAGAGACGATAGCATCGCTCAGTGCTGCTAACATTCGTTACAATACCTTTAATTGATATCCCATATCGAACAAACAATTCTAGAGTCACCCCTGTTCCACCTTTATGGCGCTATCTCGAAAGGCGTCCACCTTGTAGAACTAAACCCCACACCTTTTGAAATACTATTAACACCTCTCGTTTGATACCCTATCATACAAACAAATTCTAGAGTCAACCCTGGATCCACCTTTTGGCGATATCCCTAAATGCGTCCACCTATAGAACTATGGCCCACTCCCTCTAAAATACTCTTTAATACTTTCATTTGATACACCATGTCATACAAACACATTCCAGGGTTACCCTCGGTTCATTTTCCTACATGGTTATTTCTCTATGTTGCCACCATAGCTCTTAACTGAGTATGTAATGTTCGGTTACACCCGAACTAACCTTCCTTACTTGTTTTCTATTCAATTCAATTCACCTTATTAAGTCTATGATTACATAAATCTTACAGACTAGCAATTCTATATTATTGTTTACAAAGAAATATACTCCAATATATGAAGATTAAGTATAATATGATTCAACTTTAGTACCAAAACTTGATCTCGGGAGGACGTAATCTAGATCAAAAGTAGAGAAAATTTCTGTTTAACTCCGCGAGAGCCCTTGAAATAGGGTCATAATTAAAATTGTTAGATCTGATTACTTGCGATTCCCAAATAAAGAAGTTTTTTGCTATTTCGAAACTATGTCTACGACATTGGCGTGGCTGCTATGGCGCAAGTGCGCTGACCTTTGCTCGATGACAGCAGTACTCAGTTTATTCTCGTTCACCATCAAATCAGCTTTTCATTCCTTTCTCCAGTTTGGAGTAAGCAGGACCTACGGCGCGTGTATTCAGGCGGATGATATCGATGTCATCAGCATACATCAGTATTTGTATGCTTTTATAGAATTTTTCCCAGGCCGGTTAAAGCTGCAACGAGTAAATTTTCTCCAGCATAAATTAAATGGAATCGCACGATAGTCTCGAACAACTAAACCACGATAACACGCCTATAACAGAGGTTAACACTTAAATAATTTATCGATTACAATCCATAACTTCTTGGAGTCAATCGATTTCTATTCGATAAAATATCGATATCTCTTTACAAAATTGTGAACATTTTAATGACATATGAGTAATTTCCGATAACAAACGATAACTCGTCCACACAAAATCAGTACTAACTCAAAACCTTGTTGTTAATAGCAAATGTATAACAATTCGATAACGATCGATAACTCCTCTATACCCCGTCTATAACACACCTACAACAAATCGATAACTCGTCGATGGCAATTGCTCTCAACGCTTAGATACCTTGCATCGTTATTATTATCCATATTGGTTTTCACATTTATCTATATCACTATTATTTTTCTTCCACTCTCTTTTGTTTCATCTCCATTCATTTCCTCTTCTCTCTCTGGCATTTGCACTTTATCCTTTATCATACGATACTCGTACACCTCATACGACTTGGTTTTATGTCACTCGCTTATTTCTATACAAATGGTGATGTTGCTCATCCATGATTTTGCTCCTATCAACTCTTCCACGTGTATTGTCCCGCACTTTCGCGCCACAAGTATCATCTAACTACACTCACCCTTACATCTGTACTCACACAGACACTTATCAAACCAACACATTAGGACTACATTGCCATTCTGCGTTTACTCTTATCGCTTCCATTCTAGATCACCTCCTTATAATAGCAGTAATCTGTCTTCATCTCCGGATTGAGCGCCAGATCACATTTTAGAGCCCACAAACTTAGTCATATGCAGCGTTCTTCTCATTTATTCTTGTGTCATCTACAGAAGAAAGGGACTTAACAATCAGGTTTTTGTACATATCGCAAGGGATGACCAATCTATCACACCATTTTGTGAGTTTTGCAGGACATCACTTTATAGCAAAGGTCGCTACAATCATCCAGGTGTGAGCATTTTCACATATAGCGTTGTAGCCCACTGCCCACATCGAGAACACGTCTGTTGCCATAAGGTTAAAAGTGGAGTGTTTTGCCCAGTCACTATGAATCCAGAGACCTTCGGTATGAGTGAGCGTTGGCAACGCTTACCATCACACCACGGCAGCTGCTTTCTTGCATTACTACTGCCTATCTCAGCATAATCTTACATTTTTTACAACTGAGTAGGGCATTTATGAACAAAATTCT